>PVHX01019860.1:0-19985 GCA_004024805.1 Geosciurus inauris
TGCACAGACGGCGAGGAACTGCAGTGTGCAACGAGCCAGCTGCACAGGACGAACAATGTGTGGCTCCACTCACACGGGGTCGGTGCATAATGGGGAGTTTCAGCTTTGCAAGAGGAAGAGCCTGGAGGTGGGTGGAGAAGCTGCACCAGAGTGAAGGGGCTTTGAGTCACGGGCGTGTTGAAAATGGCTACCATGCTGAATTGCATGCATGTTTTATTTTACGCATGTATTTCACCACATTGAAAAGTAGGAACAGAAAGTCACCAAGAATTCTATCGCTCCAATCAAGAGACAGAAACCACACAGTTCAAAGAGTGCAGTTTGGGCTGGAGCTGGGGCTCAGTGGTAGAGCACTCGCCTAGCATGTGTGAGGCACCAGATTCGATTCTCAGCACCACATTTAAAAAAAAAAAAAAGATCTATTGACAACTAAAAAAATATTTTTAAAAAATAGAGGGCAGTTTAATGGACAGTTATGAGCAATGTTGAAAGAGCCAGGAGAAGTTAGAAGCGGCCTGTGAGGGAGCAGCCCAGGAGGCCAGTCAATACCTGGTAGGAGGGAGTGTCCAGTTGCAGGCTCTGTGCTGAACATGAGGAACTGGTGCTCAGCAGGCTGAGTTCTTGGGCTGCTTCCAGGCAGAGGGAACTCCCAGGCCAGCCAGGCAGGACTGAGTAACACTGCACTTGGCCAGCACACATGAGGTGCGTGGGAGCTCAGCTCAGTCCCCTCTGAAATGCCAAAAGTCTGCAGGGTGCAGAGGCTGGAGGACAGTGTCACAAGCATGTGCTTCAGAAAGGGCTCCTCCAGGGAGTGACAGAGAGGCAGCTTCGGATGTAGCACCAGACCATTTGCAGACTGGGGCTCAGAGAAGGTGCCCGTAAGGACGTCAGGAGTCACAGCATCAGCCAAGAGGCACCAAGGGAGCCACACCCCACTCTCCTGGCTCTCACAGCAGCCTCTGCCAGGGTCCTGCACTGCCCCCGTACGGATGAGGAGACCGAGGCACAGTGGGCCCCAGGGCAGCTGCAGCCCTGCGTGAACAGGGCTATTCACCACTCAAACTGATGGCCAGGGAGCCACACCCAGAGGAAGGAGACACACGGCAGGCTGTGAGCAGTGGCACCACAGTGCTGCCACCCTAGAATTTGCAGGTAAGGGTGGGGACACAGTGCCCAGCTGAACTCTGGGCACCCTGAGGAAGACCCCTGAGGGCCCCCACTCCCGCTGGCCCTTCCTGGTGGCCTTGTGCACAGGCAGGCCTGTGACCACCATGGAAAACCGCCTGCCTGGACTGGGGCCCGAGGACAAGTAGCATCGTCCCTGCCTGAAGATACGGCTGAGGGGCTTCTCCTGGGCGGTGTGGGCAGGCGGGCCTGATGGGCTCCCACCGCTGCCATGAGCCTGTGTGTCTGTAACAAAGCAAAGCCCTGTGGGCAGGCCGCAGCCCAGCCTCTGGGCACTGATAATCATGGTGACGAACAGGGTGCTCTGTGGCCATTCTTCTCTGCAGACCAGGGTGGGGGGACTGGCACTGTCTCATGGGGAGGGCAGCTGGCCGTGCATCCCTGTGGAGCCACAGCACAGCCAGCACCACGCCTCTCAGGGCTGCAGCTAACCTTGGGTAGAGGAGGTAGACTTCCTGCCCTGGGCTCTGCTACCTGCTCATCCACGATTCTGCCTCCGGCGAGCCACCACCCTCTGGGTTCCCTGCAGTGGCCCCTCCTCCTACTCAGGACCCTGAACCCTGGCTGCAGCTAGATTGATCCCTGATGCTCTGCTTACCCGGGGAGCATGCAGCCCTGACCTGGGCCCAGAAGAGGTCCAGGTCCTCCCCTGGCAGAAGCAGAGCCTGCTCTCCCAAAGCGTTTGAATGGAGGCTCCCCCAGCATCGATGTCCCTTGTAAAGAGAGAACCTGGAATGCCACAGAGACACAGCCAGGTGCCAGGCTCAGTCCAGTGGAGCAGGGTAGGCTGTGGCTGCATGCCACCCTCAGACAAAAGGGCAGGGTATGGCCGAGCTGCGTGGACACTGCCGCTGACCCTCGCCATGAGGAAACACCCCTGTTGTCTATCAGGACTGACATGTGTCTTCCTTTATGTCTGAGGGACATCTATGGCCTCGTCCGTGAAGCTTCGTGGGGGCACAGGCCTGGGAGGGGGCTCTTCCCTGTGCGCTGGGAGCCTTCCAGCGTTGAGGCCCCAACCTGCTTCCACCAAGCCCTGGCCTCCCTCGTGCCTGGTGGCCCTACAGCAGGGCGGGGCTTGTGACTGTGCCTGGGCCTGGGTCTCCTCCTGCCTGGGTTCCCTTGGAGACCTTAGGATCTCGCAAATAGGGGACACAAGGTAGAAACTCCACCGTCCTCAGCCCTCAGAGGGGATGTGTTAGGGCTGGTGCTGGACCCGTGTTAACTTTTAATTTAAAGTCTCTAACCACAACACAATGGACTTTTGACATACAAATATTAAAAATTAAATTTCCCGAGTTCATTATCTGATAATTAGAACTAAATAACATCTTAACTGAGAGGCCAGCCCCACGCAGATCAAGTCAGTTCCATTTAAGATTCCATTAGACCAGTGTCGGAGCAGTAAGTAATGGACCATAAAATTTAATTTGGAAATGATCTCGCGCAGTGATGGAGTGATAGTGTGCACAAAGGAGGCGGCCGGCCGGCTCTGCAGCGAGACGGCTGAATTCAAAGGAGCCACTGCTATTGCCCAGGAGGACATGTGTTCAGCGCTTTCTTCTCCTTCCTCGGGCCCTGCGGTATTTAAAAGTCAGAATTGACCAGTGTAGCTCCGTGTAATTACAAAGATCCCCTTATCGGAGTCTATTTGCAGGCGCCTGGGAAGGAAAGGCCTGATCCATTGGCTGTCTGGGGCCTCATTTACATGCACGGGAACCTGGCGGCCGCAGGTAATCACTTTAGGATTCTCCGGCACTCGCGATTCTTCACGTCCTGCCAGGGCCACCAGGGCTGCTGGTGAACTGGGGGTGGCTGGGAGGCCTGCAGCTGTGGGGGGCTGAAGAGGAACAGCTGTCTTATCCTTGGCAGGAGCCCAGTCTTGCAAACCAGGGGACAAGCCCCACTGTGGATTCACGTGGGTCCTTGCTCTGTGGGTTCTAGGACAGCTAGGCATGTGGGTCAGCGCTTCTGACCACAGCCCTCCATGGCTGCTGGGAGCCAAGACTGGACCTCCCCATGGCATGTGCTCCAGCAGGCCTCCTTCCCTTCCTCCCCACCTGAGGCCTTGGCAGCAGGTCCAGCGATCCTGAACCAGAGGGGCAGGCTGGCCCACTGGCCCCCGTCCCAGCCCAGGGAGCCTGTGTGGATGTCCTCGACTGAGCACAGACTCTGGTTCCTCTGGGCACAAGCTGGAGGACGGGTGATATGGCTCCTTTCCAGAGCTCTCCTTGTTCCAGGGGCAGGGGGGTCCCCCAGATAAGCAGGGCCATCACCAGCCCTGGCCAGGGCCATTGTGCTGCCCCGTGGCTGGTTCTGCTGTCCACCGGGAGATGTGAGGAGACTGCCCCTGCCTGCAGAGCAGCTCTCCATCATTCACCTCGGCCGCTCCGGCTCTCACTCTCCTTTCCCACCTGTGCCCCTTAGCTCAGCAGGTGTGGACCTGTGTACACAACCCCTGTGGCAGGGGCCCAGCAGTCCTGCCTCCAGGGACAGCCCGGAGCCTGGCTGTGAGTGGCCAGCTCTCACTGTGCACATCTAGGGGCCAACCACCAGCTCCTCTGCTCCAGCCTGGGACAGACACAGGAAGCCACCTCCCAACACTTTGCCATGAGTCCTGAGACTCCCGACTGCCCGCCATGCGAGGGGCAGCCTGGGGGAGCAGCTGTGCTGTGGGACACGCAGGTCTTGCTCCCCCTGCAGAAGCCGCCCGCCCAGCCCCAGGAAGTATCTGAGATTAACTCCTGTTCGCGATGGACGACCTGTGTCCCCGGCCTCGGCAACTCTCTCCGGGCGGCTCTGAGGCTTATCTCGAGAAAGCCTCATTTGTTACTTCTTGCTGAATACACCCACTCCCATTATTTCTGTAATTCTTGGCAATAACAACCCTTCCCCTAATGAAACCTGCATTATTGGAAGGTTACAGCCCTGACCCAGTGGAGATTAGCAGTGTACTCTGTTATTACTACATATGTAATTGTATAATTGATTTTAAAATTTACTTTTGTGTCCCCACATCATAAGTAAGCGGCCCATTAGGGGGAGAAATATAATTAACATAGCTCTACTCATTCTCACACAGCCAGAGAGGGTGCAGGCCTGCAGGGCCCTTGCACCTGGGCACCCTGGGGTGGCCTGCCCCTCCCCTGCCACCCACACCACCCTTGGCCTGCCAGGCAGGTGTTCTCTGTCTGGAACAGCCTCTTGGGTGGACTCCATGCTGAGCACAGCGCACGGGTTGGTGGCTCTGCACTTATAGTCCACTTCAGAGTCCTCCCGGCCTCGGGGAAGGCTGAGCCCTTCAGGTTCTGCCCTGACCTGGCTTATCCACCTCTGTCTGCAGCTGTGCCTCTGCCTGACTCCTCCTAGAGACAGGAGCATGTGCCCCACGAGGGGCTGCTGGCTTCCCGCCAACCAGTGCCCCGGGGCCCTGGACATCACAGTCCGTCAGGCCCCGCTTCGTCCTGGGCTGTGCTACTCCCCAGCAGGAAGTCTTCACCTGTGCAGTTCTGCCATTGGGGAGAGCTGGGGGCTCCACCTGTGGCTGCCCCGACGGCTCCCACCTCAGAAGTGGCAGAGTGGACACCCATGCTGCTGCCCTGCAGACACACAGGGCATGTCCTTGCCCTGGACCCGCCCGGCCCACCAAACGGGGGCCTACTGAAGGGCTGGGCAGCCTCACCTGGTCCTGTGCCCCCATCATTGGCACCCCCTGCCCAGTGGTTCTGCGTCCTGCTGGGACTTGGAGATGGTGCTGGGTGTGATTCCTGGTGCCAGGCCTGAGAAGAGATGGGGCAGCACCAGGGCTTCAGGGCACTGGGGCTCCTCAATCTCAGACCTCAGGAATGGGCCACCTCGCCAGCAGGCCCAGCTCAGAGGCCCTGCCCTAGGTTGCTGGCCTTACTGCACACAGGCCCCAGGCAGTCAGCCGGAGCTGGACGGCCAGCAGAGTGGACTGGTTCCAGCCACAGCTTGGCCCGCTTGGCACCCCTGGAGCAGCATGGCTGGGAGGCACAGGCAGTGTGGGAGAAGGAGTCTCATCACACCCAGCAGAGGGGCACCTTCACCAAAGCCAGTGACCAGTTGCAAGCAGCGGGTGTCTCGGTAGCTCTGGCCTGAGCCAGGCACCAAGGTCCTTCATCATCCACGGGGCTGGACACTCTCCAGATGTCCAGGAGATCCTCGCACAGCCGAGCCACCGCCACACTGCGGAAGCCAAGTCTCTCAGCCTGCTTTGGCCCAGGCTCGGGCTACACCCATGGGAGCTGAGGACTGCAGAGAGCTGGCTTCACCGCAAGGTGCAGCCCCAGGAGCAGGCTGTCCTCGTTGCCTGAGGCCTGCCTGCCCCGGCCCACCAACCTCCAGACTCCCTGAGTGGCATGGTGGGCCCAGCAGGTGGGGCAGGCAGGGGAGCATGGGCAGCATGCGCAGGGCGGGCAGCGGCTCTGAACCTGTGCTCCACTGCCCCAGCCAGCCTGGCGCTCCCGGCAGCCCCACTTGCAGATGCACCTGAGGGTGCCCCATCCCTCCCCTTATCACAGGGGCTGAGCCCGTCACCCTGCAGAAAGGGGACTCAGGGCCCGTAAATCACACGTCAAGTGCTTTTTTGAGGAAGGCTGCAGAAGAGCGTGAGCTTTCTCTGCCTGGTGAAGACAGGAGCGACAGAATGCATGTGAGAGGGTCGCCACTTCATCACGGAGACGAAGAGTCGCCGTGGAGATTGTTCTGCTTAAAAAATGTGGTGGCGACTTGCAAATATGTTTTTAGAAGCAATTTTATTACAAACTGTCCCGTCAGGTAGCGCCTGGAAAATTATGGGGCGCCGTGTTCATCCCTCAGGCCCCGCAGAGCAGCACGAGGTTGTTAGTGGGGATTTATCCTGGCGCTAAGGAGGGGCTGGCCAGGTGTGGGCCAAGTGCACCTGCTCTGGCCCCTTCCCAGGGCCAGCCGCAGCCCTCCACCTGGGCCAGCCCTCTACCTGGGCCTGCTGCTGCAAGTACCTCCCTGCAAGGCGCTTCTGCCTCCCTCCTTGCTGGGCCCAGCAGAAGAGCTGGAGGGCTGCTGGGCTCAGGGCTTAGCACTTGCAAGCTGGCCCAGGAAAGAGACGTTGCTCATGGTACCCAGACCAGTGCAGAGGCTCAGGCCAAGCACGAGGAGGCCATGGAGCCTGGGCATGCACCCAGGAGCACCTCCTGTCCTGAGGTGCAGCCTGGCGCAAAGACCCTGTGGGTCTCTCTCTTGCTCCTCCTCCCTGAGGCCAGAAATCAGTGACAGCCATGGTGGTGCTGGTAACATGCCCTGTGCAGTACTCCCAGTGTGGACTCACTGCCACATAATAGGGGGTGGCTCCTGAGATGAGGTCAGAGGGCCTGTGTACTGCCTTGGGTGCTGGCTCCCTCCCTTTCCCCACCTCCACCTCTCTCACCAGGTGCTCTGAGGGAAGCCAGCCACTGAGTCCTGTCCACTCAGAGCCCATGGAGAAGCCTGGCGTGGCCAACAGGCAGTGAGCATCCAGGATCTGCATCCCCACAGCCTGAGAGTGAGCCCAGAAGTGAACCTCCACCAGTCAAGCTTCCAAATGCCTACAACCATGACTGACAGTTTGCAGCTTTGGAAGAGACTTGGAGTGAAGCTGCTCTGATGCCTGAGCCCCAGAAACTGTGAGATAGTAAATGCTTGTTTCTTTCAGAAACTGTGACTTCAGAAACTTGTTACACAGCAGTAGACAACAAGTACAGCCATTGTGACCTCAACACCCACATCATTATCATGGCCAATATTACTTTACCACCACCACCATCACCATCCTGTCCACCACCATCAACAGCATCACCACGACCACCATCAGCCCCAACATCACCATGACCACTGCCACCAGCATCACCACCACCACCACCACCACCACCACTACCACCACCATCACCATCATCATTTCCACCACCAACATCAGCACCATGACCAACATCACTACCACCACCACCACCACCAATATCACCACCATCAGCACCAACATCACCATGACCACCACCATCACCACCATCAGTACCAACATCACCACCACCACCACCACCATCATGCCCACCACCACCACCACCTCACTTCATCACCAGCACTCATCTAGCTTGCACCAGCAAAGAGAGGCAGGAAGGGTGGGATGGGGTGGGGGTAGGTGCCCTCCCTAGCGTCACCTGGAGCTCTGGTGGGCTGCTTCCCTGAGATCTGGCTCAAGCAGTGCCCACTCCTCTACCCCCTCTCCATGTTCTGGTCTCCTCTACGGTGGCCTGAAAGCCTCTGAGTTAGCAGAAGTGCCCATGAGCAACCTAGCGTGGGGGTCAGACTGGAGGTTGTGGCTTTCCAGCTCAAAATGATGTGTTTATAGATGCTGAGGGTGACAGTGCCACCATGAGAGGCTGGGGAGTGGACATCCAGACAGGCCACACGCAGCAGGCAAGGGCCCCCAGCTGGCTTCTTAGTTCTGCTCCCTCCAGGGCACGTCCACTGAGCCTAGGGAGCAACTGGCCAGCAGGTGGCGCCTCGCCTAACTCAACCAGCAGCCTGTGCCCAGCTCCCAGCTCCTCTTAGGACCAGGTCAGTCCAGGAAGGGTGGCTCAGGGCTGGTCAGAGCAAAGGCGTCCCACCCTCAGCCATAGCCAGTGCCAGTGCAGGGAGTGACAGCCTGCTCAGAAGCCCCAGCTCTCATGGGTGGGCCCTGCACTTCCTGCCCAGGGGCTCGTGGAGCTGCCAGGGCAGACCAGGCCCCAGGGTGGACCCTGGCTGCAAGCACAGGCTCTCCTGGGCTCCAGGCAGACTGACCCATTCTGCAAGCTTGTGGGCCCTGCTGAGGTTTGGGGAGATCTACATGGAGAACACCTGGGTGGCATGAGAAGCAGGTGGCCAGTGAGCTCCAGGCCTCCCCCGGGAGCAAGTGCCCCTAGTGTGGATGCCGTGCTGCCAGGGCCCTGCCTGGTGCCTGGCCAAGTCCACTCTCACCAGAGGGGAGTCTGGAAGGACAGCATTGCTGGCTCCCATGAGGCCCCGCAGCCTGACATCACCTGTGAAAGTGACTAACACATGTCCCCTTTAACCAAGGCCATTAATTGATAACACTTAATTAATCTGCCCAGGAGAGAGATCAGATGAAGATTGTGTCCCTCTGTGGCCACACTATCGACTTTGTTATTCCAATTAACCGTTGGGCCAGCGGGGCCTCTGGTGAGAGACTTAACCTCACTGTCACCCTGAGCGCCTCCGCGGCTCCGGCCCCATGTCAGCTGACCCTGCCCACGGGGCCCCTTCTTGCCGCCTGCCTGGCCCTCTCGGCTGGGTGTGGCTCCACTCAGGATCCCATGTGTGTGGTCACCTGGAGGCCATATGACTGCCCCTTAGAAGAGCATCCCGCTTGCAATTTACTCCTTTATTTAGGGCATTTTTTTCCTTCCAAGAGCAATTAGATTTCTGCAGCCTTTGGAGAAAGCAAATGACCCGGAGCCAACACCCTGTAAATCAGGCTCCAGGGTGGGTGAGACCCAGGTGGCAGGTGCTGGGTTGGGCTGCTGCCTCAGGACAGGGCTATGCCCTGCGGACATCCCTGCTGCCTGTCCCAGTGGGGGCTCACCTCTGCCCTGGAGGGAGGCCCCCAGCTGGGCAGGCCTTGCTGTGGAGCTGGGAGTGCCACCACCAAGCTTGCAGGCTGCCCTTTCTGCCTCCCTCCCTGTTCCATCCCCTCCCTGGCCCCTTGGTTAACTTGTGCATAGCCTCTGTCCCCTGAAGTGGTACTGCGTGAAGATGTCTGATCACAGCCATCCTGGAGCGCACCCCGCCATCTCGCAGCCACACCCCGGTCCCTGGAGCCAGTACTGGGACAGCAACCTCAGGACATGTGGCCCTGGTTTGTCCCCAGGGCCGAGCAGTATCCCTCCTTGTTACCCCTTCACCTGTGGAGGGGCGTTCTGGGGGTTTCCGGTTTGGACTGTTGCAGGAAAGCTGCACTGAGCTTGGTAAAGCTGAGCGTTCGATGGACATGTGCTTTCCTTTCCTCTGGGTAAGTGGAATGGCTGGGTCGTGGTCCATGTAAGGTTCAGCCATTCAAATGGGTGTGCAGTGGTGCCTAATTGTGGCATTGGTTTGCATTTCCCTAAGACGAGTAGTGTCCAACATCTTCCTTGTGCTCCAGCAACTTTGGTAGAAATGCCTGCTTAGGGGACTGGGGTATGCTTAGTGGTGAGCACCTGCCCAGCACCTGAGGGGTCCTATGTGGAGTCCTGGAGCCCAGCCCAGTAGGTGTGGGCAGTCAACACTTTGGGAGGATGGGCACAAGGTAGTGGAGGCTGGAGAGGGACTGGCTCACAGGCCAGGGGGCTCTGGTCCTGGGTGCAGGCCTATGGCAGGGGCCCAGGCTCCCAGCACAGCTACACTCGCCTGTCCACTCCCCCAGCAGCCAGGGGTCCATGGCAAGTTGTCCTTCCACCTTGGCCTCCACCCTGCAGTGAGGCCAGGCATCGTCCTGCTCCTGAGAAGAGGAGGCAGGGCACCACACTGGAGCAGGCCACCAGGGTGCTCCCAGGGGGCCTCTGCCTCTGTCCCCAAAAAGGGAGTGGCTGGGTCTGAGGCCAGGGATGTGGAGAGGGAAGGGAGGGCTCTGAGCAGGGCCCTGCTCACCTGCCCGGGGAAGACCGCCTGCTCTGCTCGGCGCCCAGCACCAGGAGACCCGATTCCTCAGGTCCCTTCCCCTGCCCAGGGAGGCCAGGCTGGGGCAGCTCGTGGGTGGGCTTGCTCTTGCAGGGTGGGCCTGCCAGGCGGTCCTGCCTGATCTGCAAAGCTGAGCTCCTCAGCTGCCAACCCGCCACGGCCGGAGAAGCGGGATCGCCCCAGAAAGAGAACAGGGACACAAGTGTGAAAAATTGGACTGACAGGGCTTGTTGAGGGAGTGAGCGAGTGGCTGCGGATTTACATTTATATAGCACATTTCACCAGGCTGCGCCAGTGCCTGGGCTGGTGTCCAGGCCCTCTACCCGCCCCCGCTGCCAGCCAGCCTGGGAGCGCCTGTGGTGGGCAGAGCTGGGTGGGCAGTGGGACTCCATGGGTCGGCCCCCGCCCTGCACAACAGGCCTCTCCAGGGACTTGAGCCAAGCCGCTGTAGCCCAGGCCACAGGCCGGAGAGCCTGGAGGGCTGCTTGGTGCCACAGCTGGGCACCCAGAAACAGGTGCAGCTGGAGGCCAACCTGTGCCCCAAGTCACACGGGGAGCCCCCACCCCCGACGTGAGGCCGCTGGAGAGGGGCCTCCAGGAGTGACCCTGGCTATGAGGTCACGAGGGTCCCGTAGGACAGGAAGAGACACCAGAGATGCAGGGGCACAGCGAGAAGGCGCCGCCTGCAGGCCACGGGGAGAAACGCAGAGCAGGCGGCCCTGGGGCTCCGGAGCCTGGGCTCCGTTTTGGCAGCCCCAGCAACGTGGCATCGTGCTGAGAAGCAGAGAATGACCGTCTCCACGGGAGAGGCACTCGCATCCCTGGAGCCAGCAGCCAGCTGGGAACCTCTGCAGCCCGCGGCTGGGCGGGAGGAGCGCGGAGCCAACACCGAGGGGCAGGGACGGGACCAGCAGGTGCTCTGGAGGGAGCGCGCCCCGGGGCAAGGGAGGCACTGCCAGGCTGGCGTCACACTCACAGGGGACGCCTCGGAGGCTCAGGGATAGACCCAAAGCTGGAGGGACGTCCAGCGGGAGGCCCAGGAAAGCCCCAAGAAGGCAGGCCTGGAGGGCGGACAGGGGACAGCGCAGCGAGCCACCTCAGCCGCTAGTCGGCCCAGACACGTGGGAGTCAGATGCACTGCCAGTGGCTTGCCACAGAGGCCACTGCCTGCCGTGCCCCCAGGCAGACGGCAGGGCTCCCTCGGCCCCCAGGCCCTGCCCTCTGCCTGGCACTGCCCAACTTCTCCAGTCTTCACAAGAGCTCTGTGTTTTCCCTTTTGAGAATTTTCTTCTTTAACAAGGTTTAGCTGTTCATCTCCCCTGCCCCTCTGTCTGTCTTGGGGACAGTCTTGTCATTTGAAATGCCAGATTTTATGCAGCCCATTGGTCAGTCTCCTAGGTTGTCTCTGTGTGTCACTGGGGTGACACCACTGGGGGTGCATCTCAGGAACAGGGAAGCTCTTGCTGCAGCCTGCTTTGATCTGAGGAGTGTGCAGGGTGCCAGGCAGCTCTCAACCCAGTGCCCCCAAGTGCCCTCCAGTGCCCCCAGTGTCCACTCCAGGGCCCACCCAGCGTCCTCTATTGCCTCCAGTGCCCACCCAGTGACCTCTAGTGCCCCAGTGCCCATCCAGCGTCCTCTAGTGCTCCTAGTGCCCATCTAGTGTCCTCTGGTGCCCACCCAGTATCCACTCAGGCATGTCTAGAGCTCCAGTCTGAGACTAGGGTTCAGGCCATGGTGTCCCGCGCAGGCCTAGTCCTCTCCACGGTTCCCACAGCACAGCCTGGCCACTACCTCCTCTTCACCCTTGGGTTGGGGTCTCTTCTGGCAGAGGGCAGAGGTCGAGCAGAGGTCAAGGCAGACTCCTCAGAGGCCCCTCCTCCCCTCCCAGCTGAGGGGGTTCTTCCTTACCGACTTGTACCAAAGTGGGTCCTGATTGGCCCACATCAGGGGCAGGGCACGACCCAGGCAGTCTCAGTTGGCTGGGGTGCCCTTGACCTCTAGCAGGTTCAGTCAGCCAGAATGGGGTTGGAGCCACACCCAGGTGGCCAGGACCTGGGAGCCAGAGGCAGTCCAGAGCTGGCTCTGAGAGCCCAACACCTCCTGCAGACAGCAGGGCTCCTTGGGCCTGGCTGCCCGGACAGCTGGAGCCCTGAGGGATGTTCACTGCCACCAGGGCCACCAGGGCAGCTTCTAGGAGGGGCTGGAGGGTGAAGGGTCTATTCTCTGGTCAGATGGAGGGAGAGCACTGTGGGCATCCCCTGGGGGCTGGTCTGGGGGCTGTAGTCATCCTGGGATTCCAGGTCCCCTCAGAGGGACACCTCAGAGGAGGATTTAGAAGTGTCCCTCTGCTCCTGCTGGGGAGTTGGGGAGCCTCAGGAGGGACCATGGGAGGGCGGTCAGGCAGGCCTGCTGTTGGCCATGGGGGGAGATTCAGGTGGTGAGGGAGGTCCCGGTGGGTAGGCTGTGGGACACCAGCTGGTCACTGGGAGCAACTGACCCCGACACGAGAGCTGCAGCTGCTGCTGCAGACCCACCTGGTCGGCTTCAGTGGCAGGGCAGGGAGGGTTCAATGGCCACCATGGCACCTAGACACTGGGTCCGCTGAGTGGCTGGGTCCCCCAGGCACTGCTGGGACAGAAATGCTCCAGGATGGCAGGCTTCCCACTCGGGCTCTGCCTCGATTTTTATGCCGCCCGTGAATTATCAATCTCCGCTCCCTCAAAGACAAATGCCACGTCAGGCTGGCCGCCCGGACCCCTATTTATCACCATTTAATATATATTAAAGTGCTCTCACCTCTGATTGCGAAAACAAACAAAAAAATCTGCATCAATCACGGGGCAGCAACAGGCGGGAGGCGGTGGGCAAGGGCTGGGTGCCCCCTTTCTGGCCTCCTTGCCTCGCTGTGCTGGCAGAGGTTGTGGTCCTTCACCAGGGGCTACAAGGGTGAAGACAACCTCCTCATTCAGCTTGGGCCACCAGTGGCGGAGGGCATGACCACGGCAGGCCTGCCCCCGAGCCTGACTCCTCAACGAGGTCGTCACCAGTACAGAGGAGGAACCCGAGCACAGAGGCTTGGCCCCTGACCAGCAAGTGTCCCGGAAGACGTGCCCTGGTGTGTGTGTGTGTCTGCGCAGGCCTCAGTCCTGGGCCCTGTCAGCCTGGAGAGACCCATGGGTCACCTGCAGAGACCCATGACTGGCACAGGTGGCCTGGGATGTAGGGACCCAGTGCGGGGAGCCACCAGTTCCCTGAGAGCAGGCCAGCGCAGGGAGGGGTCAGGTCCTAGCTGTCCCTGAGGAAGCCCTTGGAGCTACGGCCTCCCTGTCGGGGGAGCTCAGGTACATCCACGGGGGCTGGGCTGGACCCAGGACTGACTTCCACCAGGAGACGTGGACCCAGCTGCAGGGAAATGTGGAAAGCAGAGCAGAGCTGCGGCCGCAGGCAGAGGCATGAACAGAGCCATCCCCCAGGGCCCCAGGGCTGCCCCGGGCTGGTTACGGTGGCGGCAGGGGTAAGGGGTCCAGTGAGGAGCGGTGCGTGTGACTCTCCTGTGCAGACAGAGAAACTGAGGCAGAGGGCGCGGGCTCTACCCGGCCAGCAACTGCCTGCTGTCACCCCTCTTCCGGTCGGAGACCCAGGCACTCCCTCCCTGTTTCCCCCTCCTCTCAGGCACCACCAGCCACTCCCTCGCCCATCCCATAATAAGCCAGACCCAGTCCCGTGGGGGTGGAGCCCTGTGCAGCCCCCAGCAGTGGGGGCTGCGGGGCTGCTGTGGGAGGGAGGGGTGCAGGCTCGGGCCACTAAATCAGTCCACGCCTGTCACCAGCGCGGGCCGCGGGAGCTGCCCGAGCGGAAATAACAAATGGCTGTCATTGTGGAGCCCAAACCTGTGATTATAATTATCACACCCTCGGTGACCTTGCGTAAACTTTAATCCCTCTCCAATGGAGCATTTAAATAGCCTTCGCCGCACGCACAGAGGCCGGCCCGCCTGCCGCGCCCCCAGCCCCAGCCGGCGCTGGCTCCCGGGGGGCAGGGACGCCTCTGGAACCACCGTGCCTGCCTGGTGCCTGCCTGGAGCTTCTTCTGGGCTGAGCTGGGGTACCTTGGCTGGCCCTGCTGGCCGGGCCCCCAGCTGGGCTCCGGCCCACCCCAGTTCACAGTAGGTCGAGCAGCTTCAGGGAGGTGGTGCCAGGCACTGCCCCAGGCCCATTCAGGGAGGGTTGGGAGGGGTTGGGAGGGGTCATGTGGCCCTCATCCCTCCGGCCCTCCTGGGGCTGGGGATGTAGCCACCTCCTAGCTCCTATGGCACTGGAGATCCCTGAAGCCCCTCACCCAGCCCGGGGGCCCTTCCCACGTCCTGCTTGGCCAGACCTCCGACTTCCATAGTCCCCAATGCTCTGCCAGCCGTGGAGGGGTCTAGGCCCTCAAAGACACTTGGAGGTTCTGGGTTGGTGGCTTTGGCCCGAAGACATCAGGGAGATCCTGTCATGTAGCTCAGGGATCCCTCAAGAGTAACTCCCCTCCAAGGACAGGAACACACAGAATGGGGCCCATCCCTGCTGGACTGCCACACCTGGGAGCCCCACTCAAGGCACGAGGGGTCTGGACATTATCAGGTGTGTCCTCATGGCCCCCAGCACACACTCCTCCTTCCCAAGGCTGCCCAGACTCACCTGCTCTCAGGTTGGGGCTTTGGACACAAGGCCCAGAGGACTAGGGCCCATGATTAGTCGGGGTTCTCTGGAGGAAGAGAATCCACAGGAAGTATAAAGATAGAAGGGGACTAATCAGGTTGGCTCATGCAGCCAGAAGCTGGGGAGTCCACGATGGCCGTCTGCAGGCTGGAGAGCTGGAAGAACCAGCAGCTGCACAGTCCAAGAGGCTGGAGTCCCAGAACAAGAGGGATCAACGGTGCTGCCCCCCTCCAAAGGCCTCTGGGGAATCACTGGCAGAGTCGCTTTGGGAGAGAAGAAGCGAGGGTTCAATGTCCTCAGAGGATCGCAACAGCAATCAGGAGTCCGTTCAGATGGAGCTCACATCCTCTGCTGCTTCCTTGTTCATCCAACTTTTATTCCATCCAAGCCATCATCCTATTGGACGGTGCTGCCCAAGCTTAGGGAGGGTCTCCGTTTCAGTTGGCTGTCTCACATGCCAATCATTCCTGGACACACCCTCATTGACACTCAGAAGCCTCTTAATCCTTGGCATCTCTTAATCCAATCAAGTTGACCATTCACATTGATTATTACAGCCCATAACCTTCCTAGTGCCCAACAGACCTGGACACATGGCTGCCCCTGTCCAGCCCTTTCACACACGAGCCCTTGGTCGGGGGCAGCTGTGGGGGGATGGTTTGAAAGCTCCCTAAGCCCCTCCTTGGCCAGAAAGGCCCCTGGCATAGAAGCCAGGGAAGAGGTGACCCCAGGTTCCCCAAGGTAAGCTCAGCCAGGGCCCACCTCTACCCTGCGGGGAGCTGCCTGTCCTCCCTTTCCTGTGAGAGAAATTGCAGGCCAGACTTGCTAGGATGGCTCCCCACTCAGAGAGACTCTCCCTCCCAGGGTCCTACCCCCTACAAGGGCCGGATGTCGGAGGCCAGAAAAGCACTCCAAGGTCAGCACTCCCAACTGTCCCTCCATGACACCTTCCTCTGCACGTCTTCAGAGGGTGTGCCCAGGCCTGCTGGGAACTTCCCCACAGGGTCCCCACAGGGCCAGAGCAGAAGGGCCCCAGTGCCCATCACCAAAGACACTGACGAGTCCAGTGCTGGAGAAATTCTTTGGCTTAGTCTGAGTCCTGGGTTCTCCATGTGGGTGAGAGCAGGGGCCCCTTGTGTCCAGAGCACCCTTCTCCCAGGGCTGGAGGATAGGTGGAGCTCCACCCTCCTTCCCAGAGATCAACCCTGTGCTGGGAGACCCCAGACCTGGCAGTAGTCATCTACGCTGCCCCCCAAGTTCAGGTGTCCCTGAGGGTGGCCAGGGCCTGCAGGAGTCAGGCATTGTCCTAAGGAGCCATCCAAGAAAGGAGTGGGAAGGGAGCTCCAGACAGAGGGTGATGGGATGGAGCAGACAGGGGACTATGCATAGGGCAGCCAGCAGCTCTGAGGGGCAGAATCAGCCCAGGCCTGGGGCAGTCTCATCTGAGGTGGGGTCCCCTCTCTTGCCTTCACGTGGCACACCCACCCACACTGTCCCTACTTGCTGTGACAGCTGGTAGATGCCAGTGACACATCCATCTTCCTGGGCAGGGCAACCATGTGCTCAGGCCCCCTGGAGAACCCCACCTGGCTCCTGCTCAGGGCCTACGGGGTCAAAGACACCACAGCCACAGCCCCTCTGCCGTTTCCCCAGTACCTGTCCCACATGTGGCCCTCCAGTGCTGCTCCTTTCTCCTGCTGCAGGTGCTGTGCTTGGGGTCCCCCTACTCGCGATCCCAGCTCACCCTGGAAACCCACAGCTATCCTCTGACCCTGGGCAGCTAAACAGCCAGGACTCTTACCCCAGAGTGGCTGGAGGGTGGCAGGAAGGTGCCAGCCTCGAAGGAGCACTCCGTGAGAGTCCTCACCCTGCACATAGCTGGACCTGCAGGGAGAAACACAGGGCAGGGCCGTCTCTGTGGCCCGATGCAGTGGGACTTGGGCGAGTCTCATGGGGTATGGGAGGGCTGGCCAGCTGCGCTGAGGACCGCTGCACACACGTGAGCACGGGCACACGCACACCTGTAAACACACACATGGGAGCACAGGGGAGCACAGGCACACACGTGTAAACACACGGGAGCACAGGCACATGCACACATATAAACACACATGAGCACACGGGAGCACAGGCGATACACACGTGTAAACACATGGGAGCACAGGCACACACATGTAAACACACGGGAGCACAGGCACACGCACACGTATAAACACACACAGGAGGGCAGCAATACACACACCCAGGTGGGAAGGGCTGGGCAGCAGGTGGCTGGGCTGTGGAGCTGGACCCTGGGTTGCCTGGGGTGGCCTCAAAGGCCCTGAAGGCCCAGGACTCTAAGAGAGCCCGCACAGAGGCCCGTGGGGCCAAAAGGAAGGCTGGGAAGCAGTGGCCAGGCCCGCAGGAGACCTGGGCAGCCAAGCGGGCTCAGCGTTCAGAGGTGGAGGAAGACGGCGTCCTGGGCCGGTTTGACTGGGAGGTCCCTGGGGCCAGGTTGAGCCTTGGCTGGGAATAGGGATGCAGGTGAGGGGCAGTGAGGGTGGGCACCGCCCTCCCCAGGAGGCCAGGTGACAGGTGTGGGGGAGAGCTGGGGTCAGCTGTGCAGAGCACGCAGGGGAAGCCTCGGGCCCTGCGCTACAGAGGGAGGGGTGGGGCGGGGTGGGAGCCAGCTCGAGGGGTGGGGGCAATCACACCTCGCTCTCCACACAGGCCAAGGCCAGCCGCACCTGTGACCCCTCAGGGCGGGGTGCATGTGGAGATCCAGGGGTGAGGCCAGGCAAGAACTGGCCAGGCTGGGGGCTCCTGGCCAGCCACTTGTGGGCAGGCTGTGGGGGTCCTCAGGCTCCAGCAGGCCTGGCCAGTGGGACAAGAATCCAAGTTCAGCCCCTCCAAGACCTGGCTCAGGCAAGGTGCTGGGGTTGACCACCCCCTCCAAGGTCCCCACAGCTTCCACAGGGCTGCACCCTGAGAGTGGGCCGTGGTGCTGCTCGGAAGAGGGAGCCCTGCCCCACCCTCACCCCCTCAGTCGGGCCTCGGTCTCCCCGTCAGCCCTAGGAGAGGGCAGAAGCAAGGTCCCTGAGGCAGGTGTCTCTGGAGCCTGTGAAGTGCAGTGGGCCAGGACAGCTGCCTCAGCGCAGACACCGGCACCTCAATTATTGCTTGCGGACTGGGAAATGTCAGCAATGCCTCCCGCGCCCCAGCCACTGTTTGGAGGCCGCCCCAGACCCGAATGAGCCTCTCTGAAGTCACGTAATTGCCAGCTGCCATGTGGTCACCCTTGACCCTCACAGGAATGGCTGTCAGACCAGTGCCAAAGCCCAGCTCTCGGGGCTCAGAGGGGTTGTCCCTGTCCCTCCCAGGTGATGGTCTCTGTTCCTGGGGGACCCTTCACTGTGAGGGCAGCCAAGCAACACTCCCTGTCAATGGGGGTGTTGGTCAGGGCACTCCATCACGGGGAGGCTCAGCACATTCAGTGCCCTCCTTCCCAGACGACCTGGATCCTCGGGACCCTCCCCAAGGGAGCCAAGGAGCCAGACCCACAGGGGTGCAGACCCCATGGAATCAAAGAGCAGAGAGCATGTGCAGGAGGAGGGTGCCCAGGAGGTACCTTCAAGGCCACCATGGATGAATGGGGCTGTCCCCACCCTCACTGTCCAGCCCTCCTGGGGTGCCACTTTGTCCCAGAGCCCACAGTCCTCTCCCTGGAGAAGCTGCCTGCTGTCTGCCTGTGGCCACATCCAGCAGGAGGCTGGTCCGGGGAAGGCACGTGCTGCCATCCAAGATGTGTCCCAAGGTCTGGGCGGCAGCACTCTGCTGTGTGGGGCTGGTGGCCGAGGCAGAACGGGTCCATCTTGGCTCCACTCCCCCTCACCTGCCTTGCCCAGGCGTCCCTCAGGCCCAGGTGGAGGTGGCTGCAGGGGCAAGCATGTGCAGATGAGGAGCAGCTGGCACCCATCTCTCACCTTCCCTCTTCGGGTGGGCCCAGGGCCCCTGGGAAGGCAGGTGGGAGGCGGCCCAGGCTCTGGGCAGCCCCTGTGTCTGGGGCTTGGTTCCCTGCCCAGCTAAGAGGGCTCTAGGCCCAGTCTCTCCAAAACTTAAAGAGAGGAAGAAAAAAATACATCCAGGGGCCAGGACCACCAGAGGGCCACATCAGCCCAGTGGCCAGTTATGCTGTGCCTTGTGGCCACTGTCAAGCCACTGGCTTTTGACTGTAAGTCACATAGTTTCCCTCCCCCTGTGCAAAGCCTCCAGGGGCAGTGCAGGAGGAACAGAGGCAGTGGCTGGGCAGAGGAATCATGCAGACATGTATGCACACACTCGGGCACATACATGTTCAGGCGTGTGAGTGCATGCACACATGGGGACAGACACACATCTGCACTGTGAACGTGTCTACTGTATATGCATGCATGTATGTGCATGTGGAGGCGCACACAGACCGAAGCAGCTGGACGTGTTTGCATGTATGCACGTGTATGGCTGTGCGCGTGTGCGCGTGTATGGCTGTGCACGTGTGTGTGGATGGCTGTGCGCGTGTGCGCGTGTATAGCTGTGCGCGCGTGTGTGGATGGCCGTGCGCGCGCGTGTGGGAATGGCTGTGCGCGTGTGTGCGTGGATGGCTGTGCGCGTGTGTGCATGGATGTCTGTGCACACATACTTGGATCTCTTTCCTCAACATGCACCCAACCACTGCCTGAAGCTGGTGACAGCTAGTGACCTGAACACCCTTTTGGGGGGCTCCACCTGGTCCAAGCTGCCAGAGACAGGGGTGGTCAGAAGGCTGGTCAGCAGTGGCGTGGGCATGACACATTGTGGGGCCCAAACCATAGGCCTCGCCAGCAGGAACAACCCCAGCTGGCTCCAGGAAGGGGTTATCCATCCTCCCATCTCCATGCCCATTGACTCAGCATCCTCCATCTCTTCATCCGCCAAGTGCTTACACTCATCTATTCCTCTTATTCCTTGACCCATCCAACCACAAATTGGTCTATCCATCCATTCATGAGTCCGTCAACTCTTCCATGGGCCTGTCTGTCCATCCACCAGATCTCCAGCTGTCTCTATGTCTATTTGCATCCACCCAGCCTGTCAACTTACCTGTGAACCAATTTTCCATCAATCAATTGCCTATCTATGTGAGAAGGGCTGGAAAGAGGTGTCCACAGGTGGTGCTGGCCATTTCCAGAAATGCAGAGATCACCCGTATCCAGGCAGGAGCAGATACACAGTTGGAATGTAGAGCTGGTATGTGAGGAGGAGTCCCCTCGTAGGCTGTTGTGCTTCCTCACTGACTGGAAAAGTGGGTCCTTGGCTGAGGATGAAGAGGCCGCAGGAATGCTGAGCAGTTTGAGGGGAGCATGGAGTAGGCTTTCTCTGAAAGCAAGAGAGCAGGAGAAAGAAATGAGTAAGGTT
>PVHX01019860.1:20085-33502 GCA_004024805.1 Geosciurus inauris
CATCTATCCATCGATTCATCTATCCATCCACCCACTCATTCATACACTCATCCATTCACCCATCCACCCACTCATTCACCCACCCACCTATCCATCCATCCATCCACTCATCTACCCTTCTATCCATCCACTCACCCACCCACCCATCCATCCATTCACCCACCTATACACTGATCCACCCACCCACCAACCCATCCATCCATCCATCCACCCAACCCCTCACTCATCCACCCATCCACCCACCCACTCATCCACCCATCCACCCACCCACCACCCACTCATCTTCTCTTGTACCCATCACACGTCTGCCCCTCCTCCTCTTCAGGGAATGGCATGAGCAGCAAGCAGGCTGCTGTCCCTGCCCTCGGGGAGGGTGTAAAGAGGGATAGTGCATGCCTGTGGTGGGTGCTGTGGTCCCTAGGTGTCAGGCTCCTCTGCCTCTGTTACTGATTTTCGGAGCCTTGGCCCCCACAGAGTGTCCACCACATCCTGGACACCAGCCTGGACGGCCCAGAGCAGAAGTGGTGGGAGCTGTGCCTGGGGCTGTAGGTAGGTCCTTTCCTTCTGCCTACTCACTGCCCTTTCCGGTGTCTTCCACCCTTCCAGGCCAGGCTTGGTGCCCCTGGGCACCCAGCTCCACGGCCCACATCCTATCATGGGCAAGATAGCAGGACATGAAAATGTTTGTGTGCCCTGCGTGGCCCCAGATCCCCTCTGCCCACTAGGGGCTGAAGCAGCGCCTGGGCAGGGTGGGCCTGGGAGATGGAGGAGCCCTGAGCCCCCACCCCAGTGCACTGTAACAGCAGCCCCGGGGGAAGGAGCTGGATGGAGCGTGGTCGCCGTGCTGGCTGTTGCTGGGCCTCACAGGCAAGGCCTGGAGCCACCCACAGAGCCCAGACGCATGGAGCCCTCGGGCCAGCCAAGCCATCTCAGGCCTCCTCACAGGCACGTGGGGGTGAGGGAGAGGCAAGCCTGGGAAGGCCCTCCCTTGGGCCAGGCATACAGCACTGCCCAGCCGTCGGCTGAGCATGGCCGGCCAGCCACCGGGCATGCACATCCTGGCCATGAGGAGAAGGCTGCAGGCCAGATGGGTCCGCTGGGCCGGGCTGCTGGGGAAGGGGCTCAGTTGGGCCATGGCAGTCCCTGGCGGGTGGATGGGGCAGCTGGGAGGCCATACAGCAGGTGTCTCGCCACTTCTTTGGAGACCCCATGCAGCCCTGCCCACAGGAGCACCCAGCGTCCCTCCCATCCCTGTCTGCTAGATGAAAACAGGCTGGGGACATGGGGACACGTCACCAGCGACACTTGGCATTCTCCCCCAAGACAAGGCCCCCTGCGTCCTGCCCCATGCTGAGTGCCAGCTGCCCAATCGGGCATGGTGTCTGAGCTGGACTGCTCATGGCTCTCCCTGGCTCCCAGCAGCTCCTTCATGAGCTGCGCCCAGGCGACCTCAGGCGGGGGCCAGCTGTGGCATGTCCCTGGGCCAGTGGCTAGTGGGCTCTGCAGTCCTTGCCCTTGGTTGTCACGACTCCCTGTCTCCACTGGTAGCTGCTCTGAGACCTGGTGCCGTCCCTGTGGTCGCCCTGGCTCCAGAGCCTCTCCTCCACACGGAGCTCTGAAACACAGGAGGACCCCGAGTGATGGGGCGACTGTGCTCCTGCCAATCCCACCACCCTCAGAGCCACACCTGTCTGCTCCTGGGAGGGAGGCACACTGGGTCTCCTGTGGGGCCCTGTGCTCTGGGCCATGGACAAAAACCCAGTGCCCCGACTCAGTCCTGGAAGGCAGGGTTGGTTGTAATGTGGCCCATGATGACCCCAGGGAACATGCCAGCTCCCTGCCCCACCTCCCCACTCTGCAGGCTACACACAGCTGGGGACATGGGGTGGCCTTATCAGAACACAGCAGCCAGTAGCCATTCAGAGTCAGGCTGGCCTGTTGGCCCTTGGCTAGCAGAGTGGCCTTCAGGTATGCAGGGCCTGTGCCCACCTCCCTTGTGGGTGACATTCCTGCATGGCCTTGACACTTGCTCTCCAAGCCCTAAGGACATTGGCTGCAGATCTCAAAACAGTGTGAGCAAGTGTTCGCCCTCAACCTGCAGAACCAGCAGATCCAACACTGCAGGCTGGGCAGGGCAGCGTGGGGGGCCCTGGGGGCCCCTTCCACAGAGCAGGTGTGGATGAGGAGGTCCAGGGACCAGAGTCCAGGCAGGGCAACCGTGCGAAGGCCCTGAGGTGGGAGGTGGGCCGTGCCCCGCCCACGTGCACAGTCCCTTGATCTACAGGCCTGCTGGTGAAGACCAGCTGGTGGGGGCAGCCAACTTAGCAAGACCCTTGTTACCAGAACACATTTTCACAAGTCCAAGCCCAGGGTGCCCAGGGCCTGCACGGTGTTTCCTGCAGCTGTGCGTATTCTGGCTGAGTGGTCAGGGGTTGGGGTCCCTTGAGCGGAGGACAGCGGAGCATGTGGTGCCCATGGCAACTGGAACCAGGTGGCCTGGTGACTGTAGCTGCCTCCAGGGAGGGGACTCCAAAAGTCATCCCGTGGCGCCCTCTCTGAACCCCCTGTGTTGCGTCCCTCCAGACTCATGCTGAGCCCTCAGCCCCGCACGGTAGGTGACCGCTGGCACAAGGGCCTGTGAAGATCCGCAAGTCAAATGTGGCCTCCAGGGCTGGTCCCACCTGAGTGCTGTCCTCACAAGAGATCAGAGCACAGGCACAGAGCAGGCTGGCCACCTGCAAGCCAAGGATAGCTCAGGAGAAACCAGCCCTGGCGACACCTTGTTCCTGACCTTCCTGCCGGGTGAGGGGCGTGGCCAAGGTGACCTGGCAGGCCCGTTCCCTCAGAGCCGTGCGGGGCAGCGTCAGAGCTGGTGCATCTCAGCTTGGGGCACCACCCAGGGTGGTGTGCTGCCCTCGTGGGTGGGGGGGTGACCCACAGGACAAGGGGCTGTCCCGGAACACAGGCGCTGCCTCTGCATGCAGTGAGAACACTCGCTGTCCTTTGCCTGAGCCTCCCTCTCACAGGTGGAGGGCAGGGGCTGGTTCTGGGTGGGGGTGAATGGAGCAGCACCCTTGGCCCTCGGGAGGCACAGAGCCGGAGCTGGGCTCCCTGGACATGTCCCTTTTCCCACAGCTGCCGGACCCCACCCGCCTCCCTCCAGAAGGCCAACCTGGCGGGTCACCCATCCAAGCTCCTCAGCGCCTGCCCAGCAAATGGGATTCTGGATTCCATGCTCCGCTGGCCCGGCCTCGAGGCAAGCCTGCTGACGCACACTCACCCACCCCTCCACCCTCCTGCACCAGGGCTTGGCTGGAGCCCCAAGGCCCTCCCTTGGGGGTCCAGGCTGCCCTACCCCCATGCAGGCTGAGGAGGGCAGAGGGCGGCACGGGCCTGGGGCACACCACACACGCCCCTCCTCACCAGCAGAAAAGGCAGCCCTGGACTCTGCCCAAGACACGCCGCTCCTGAAGGCCCCTGTGGGACGAAGCCCCCGCCCCACCCTCTCCTGCTCCTGAGCATCCCTAGGACTCAGCCTGCCTGACACGCACCGAGCACTCTGTGCACCTCCTGAGGGACAGCGGTGACCGTGGCAGGCCCAGGGCAGTGCATGGCCGTGCCTGCCACCTTGCAGAGCCCAGGCCGTGGCCTGTGTGTTCAGTCTTCTCCACCCTCAGAGGCAGAGGGCCGGGGCTGGGGGCTGCCGTGGACAGCTCCTCGCTCTGGGCTGGGCTGGACCCGCCCTGCACCCAGCTTACAGAACCCACGGCTGGGGAGTCTCAGCTTGCAAGGCCCTCCCGACGGGTCCCCAGGCTCGGCAATGCGGCTGCCCGGGCCCCACTCTGGCCACAACTCCCAGCTGCTCACCTGGAGCTGGCCCCTGCTGCCCTCCAGACCTTGAGCAGCCACCCCGACCCCTCTATATCCCAGGGAGGCAGACCCTGTCCATGGCCAAGTCCACCCCAGCCCCAAGCCTGGGTCTGCTGTGGACATACCCACAGGCTCCACGAAGAGGGTCAGAGATGTCTGAATGTAGGAGGCTCTATTGAGGGGACCTCGCATGCCTCCCCCATGGGCCTCCCTCCTGCCCTCGGCCAGCCTTCGTGGGCAGTGGCCTTTGGGGACATCATTGTCCACTGTACTTTGAGGATAAGGAGTCTCCCTGGGATGAGGACCCCAGCAGGCCATGCCAGGCGAGGTGGGTGTGGGCTGAGGCCACAGGACAGCCAGCGCGGGCTGTCCAGAGGCTTGACGACCTCTGTAGGGAAGAGGGGTCCTGGCTCCCTTGGTCCCTCAGGAAGCTCCAAGGACAAGTACCAGGGGCCGGCAGAGCCTGCTCCCAGGGACAACAGGTCCCTTAGAGTTGGGTGCAGGGATGCCTAGTCCCATAGCCACTGCCCCCAGGTGCCAGAGGCTCCATCTGCCCTGCCAGCTCCAGAGCCTAGAGGCTGGGCTTCCCACAGGAGCCCGTCCCAGCCACAGCCTTTGGTATTCTCCAGGGCCGAGGGCCGCCAGCCTCCTCCTGTAGAGGCATGGGAAGCAGAGGTCGGGGTGATCTCTACCTCTGAGCTTCCGGGGCCAGTGGTGGAGGTCCAGGTGTGGCCCTGCGGGGTGGGTAGTGGCACAGGCCCCGGCAGGGATCGCAGCTCGGGATAAAGTAGTGCTCCCCATGTCCCCGGCATGTGTGCTGGTGCCTGGCCAGCCACAGCCCAGGGGGCCCCATGGAACTGTGGCGAGCGGGGCAGCCGCAGCCGAGGACCTGTGGAGCTGAGGACCTGCCCGAAGCAAATGCAGTCTCGGGCACAGGCCAGGAGCCTCTCCTGAGCTGGCCAGAGTCACAGTGGCCTCCAGGACGGGGGACAGGGATGGGGGCAGCGGCAGAGGAGGCGGGTCCCTGTCGGCTCCCACAGCCCTGACGCCTCCTCCAGCTTCCTCCCTCTCGGCTCAAATCCTCAGAGGAACAGGGGATGAGACCACGGGCCCTGTGGGAGGCATCTGGCTTCCTCCAAGCCTCAAGGGCAGCACAGCCCACCCTAGATTGGGACAGGCACATTTCTGCCCCTGGGATTCAGCCCACGCCCAAGTGACAGGGGACACTGGAGCTGGGGCAGACTAGGTCTGGGCCTCAGGCAGGGAGTCAGTGAGTTCAGGAGCAGAGGGTGAGGCCTGCATCAGTGAGAGGAGATTCTGGGGAACAGGGGTAGAGAGGGCACTGCCAGGGCTCGCCTGGAGCAAGGACAGGAGCCCCAACTCACAAAGCAGCAGGGGAAGCTCCCTACTCAAACAGCCAAGTGGGCAAACCTGCTTCAGGCAAAGTTTGAACCAGCAACTCCAAGTGAAGACCAGGTTGTCTCTGCCCTTTGTGGGACTGAGAGGACTTTCTGAGGCGGGCACAGGTAGTGCATGGAGCTTCTGGGTACTAAGACAAGCCCTTGGGGGAGGGGCAGGGGAATGAGTTCAGCAGGGTCACTCTGGGTCCCGGGAGCAGTGGCAGCAGAGATGAGCAACATCCCCCGGGAACACACCCCAGTGGTGATGTGGCTGGGCCTTTCTCCAGATGGGGGAAAGGCGGCCTCTGGTGTGACCAGGGAGGGGAGCATGGTCCCTCTGCAGGAACATGGGGTTAGTGTGTCAGGAGGACACCCCTGTAGTGGCCACTTGCCACCTGTGTACTTGGACTCAGCTCCTTGGGGCCTCAGTGCTATGGGAGAAGGTCACATTCAGCCCTGGAAGAGCAGCTGAGGGTGGCACCCGGCCTGCTCATGGGGGCAGGTCCCTGGAGGCAGGCAGTGGCTCTAGGCAGCAGGCTTTGCTGGACCCTTGGCACAGCCTGTGGAGCCCAGGCCTGGCCCCTGTGCTCCTGATGCCCTGGTTCCTACCTGGCCAGGCCCAACCTCCCTGCAGCAGAGACACCTCACTCTGGCCCCACATGGCCCCACAGCCCCTGCCCTGTTCATTAGTGCAGGACCCCCCGGGCCGGGAGCCCCTGCCTGCTCCCCAGGCCCACATCTGGCCAGCTGAGAGGGAGCCTCACAGCCAGACCCGGCTCGGAGCGCGTGTGCGAGGAAGTTCATTACCTCCTACAACATGATAAGCCCTCTGATCGCTGCATAAGAGCCCTGCAAGATTATAAATTACAGGACACGTTCTCACGTCTATCTCTCCAGGGCCAGCAGGAGAAGTTAATTATTTCTATGGGTCCAGATAGGGCACCGGGCAACCAGAATGCCAGGTCCAGGGTCCGAGCCACACAGACACTGCCCCCTGCTCACCCTCAGGAGGACCCGTCCCGAGGCCCGCCGGGCTCCCTGAGGTGGGCACCTGCGGCCGCCTAGCCCCTCGCTCCCTTCTGCAGAGCACAGGGTAATGGGAAGCTGCGTGTTCCTATTGTTCCTGCCCCTGAGAGGAGTGGCCCGCGCTGGGCTCTGAGTGGCCGGCGGGGCCATCAGTAACTCTGAAGGATATTCAGCAATCTTTTTCTTCCCCCAATTGCCCACCACAGCCTATATTACAAATACATAAATCATAATGTTTCAACAAAAGCAAAATTTAATTTTCTCCTTTCAGCCGTTATCTGGGCCGGGTGGTATATGGCAGGCTGCGCCCGGCTCATTTATTACACCGGCTGAATGGATCCTGGCAGCCGCGTCGATTGCAGCCAGCTTGTGAGGTCTCTGAATGTGCCGCGCTGCCGTGGCGGCCCAATCTCCCCACATCTGTAATAGATACACAGGGCTCTATTATTCCTTGCCAGAGCAAAATTAAATAGTTGTGTGTGTGCTGGGGCGGGGGCCGGGCCCCGGAGAGGCAGGAGGGGTCTCAGGAGGAGCCTGCTGGTCTGGCAGCACAGCCCCCAGCCCCCAGCCCGCTGGAGAGCTGGGTTCCTCCACCAATGGCAGGTGTACAGCTGCCCTCTTGACCACGGTGCGGCCTGGTGCAGCCCTGCAGGCTGGTCAGGGCCACCACCCCATGGCCTCTTGACTGCCCACACCAGTCATCGCGTGTCAGCCCATTTCACAGGCACAGGAGACTGAGGTCTGCGGGCTGAGGCCAGCCTGCACCACGGCAGGAGCCCAGTGCTGAGCTCCTCACTGGGGACCTCCTCGGGCTCCTGCTGTCTCCATCCAACATGACCCTCGTGACTGGGGTGGGGACTCACATCAGGCTTCCAGCCCCGACTTGCCTTCCCAGGTGAGGCATGCACCAGGGTCAAGACCAAGCTGTGGCCTCAGCGGGTGTGCAGGGCCCAAGGCCTCCTGCCCGTGGTTCCCAGGACCGCTGTCCCCTGGGCTCCTGGGAGGCGTGGGTGCTCTGATCACACGAAGTCTCCCTCCTGCAATCCTGAGATGGTAGCCACCCAGCAGAGGAGGAGCAGGCCCTTCCCTTCCTTTTTGAGACGCCCTGCCTCAGTCAGCGAACCCTCCTCGAGGTTTCAGGTTTCAGGGTTTCTGGGGCTGCCCTGCAGAGGTGCCCGCTTGCTCAGCCCCAGCCGCAGCACCAGGACCGACACACCACCAACGCTGGAGCCCACGAACCCCACGTTCCAAGTCCCCAGGGAACAGCCACCCCACCAGCCCTGGCCAAGGTCCCAGACACCATCCTGGGGCCTGCGGTGCACTTGTGTTGTACAGCCTGCCGCTGACGCTCCATTGAGGCCCACACCTGGAGGAGCCTCAGGCCACGGCCCTACTGACCTAGGGCCTCCGTTTTCCCAGAAAGCTTTGAGGCCCCAGAGGCAGGTTGAAGCCCTGGGTTCAGAGGCACAGAGGGGGGCCCCAGTGAGGTGAGGAGCCTGGGCCGGCTGCTGGGGGAGGAACTTGCAGGGGCGGCCTCCACCAGGGTACAGCCTCCACTGGGGTATGGAACACAAGCCAGTGTCTCCTCACTTCCAGCAAACCTCCTGCTCTGTCCCTTAGTGACTGAGCAGTTGCCTCGAGTTTCTGGCCACATTTGGCTATTAAAAGGCAGTTAACCCCATTATAAATGGCAAAGAGATGGACACTCAGGAGAAGCCGTACGACCGGCCAGCGAACCCATGGAGAGCTGCTCCACGTGCCTGGCAAGCAGGGAGGCAGGTCACAACTGCACAGAGCTCGCCTGCCACCCCAGCCAGAGTGGTAGTCACCGAGAAGAGAAACAAGGACCAAGCAAAGGTGACACAAGACTTTGTCATAGTAAAAAAAAACAACACTGAAAGAATTGACCCTCAGGAAACCAACACCTAAGACAGTAAAGAACTTCCAGCAGGAAGCCTGTGTCCACGCAAGAACCCTCTGCACCAGAAACGCGCGCACACGCACCAATGCGCAGTGCACACACGTGCTCATGTGCACACGTGCACACACTCACACGCGGATACATACACGTGCTGATGTACACACATGCACACACTCATACGCTGGTACACACACGTGCTCATGTGCACACGCATGCACTCATACACTAATACACACACGTGCTCATGTATACACGTGCACACACTCATATACCGATACATGTGCTCATGTGCACACGCACACACTCATACACTGATACACACACATACACACATGAAATGGGCACATACTCAGCTGTTACAAGCAAAAAAACCAAAACAGAGGCCATAGTGTACTATGAGGTCATAGGGACACAGGACCACCGAGGAGGCCACACCACACCTGGAGTCCCACGTGTTACCACGACGACCACAGCCGTGTGGCACACACCCGCAGCGACCAGCAAACTGCCCAGCAGAGAAGTGTACTAAGCCACGCAGAGGAAGGACGGCGTGGAACAGCCCAAGGCAACGCAGAGGAAGAGGGGCGGAGGACCGCTGGGACACGAGGCACGGGAGGGCAGCAGGCACCACACCAGACGGTGGCCACGGCACTGGATGCAGACTGCCCAGGCCTGCGAGAAGGCGAGAGTCGCCTGGCCACGTGTGTGCTCCTGAGGCAACAGTCCCAGGTGGGTTGAGAGGAGAGGCGGAACCCGGCCTGGAGGCCACGCTGGGATCCCAGAGACCTGGAGGCCGAGGCAGCAGGTCACAAGTTCCAGGCCAGCCTCAGCAACGTAGGGGCCCTGTCTCAAAATAAAAAATAAAAAGGGCTGAGGGTGGGGAAGCACTCAGAGGTGAAGCGACCTGGGTTCCATCCTCAGTGCCCAAAATGGAGTAAATAGATAATCAAAACACAAGGCTGAGAGGATCCAGCGCCGATCCAATCACGAGAGCTGGAGGGGCTGCACCAACAGCCAGCCAGGAGGCTCCAGCGTGGAGCACTGCCGGGCTGACGGCCAGTCCATGTCCACAGAGGGCTGACCGCCAAGTGTCCCTGCACTTGATAACAGAACTTCAAAACACAGGGAGTGAAGATCAAGGAAACACAGACCCCCACTGCAATTGCCACTGAGGATCCAGCCCTCTCTCCTGTCCCACAGGACGAATGGAGAGGACTCACATTCCCACCGTCGGGATGACAGTGGGCTACTGTGCCCCCGGCCCCATCACCATGCGAGCACTCTGTCGCGTGACGAGCAGGTGCTCTTCTCAAGCACATGAGGAACATGTATCAAGAAAGACCATATTTTGAACCATAAAAGATGTCTCCACAAACTTAAAGACATTCAAGTCATACAACATACGACACACACGTGTATGATCATAATGGAATTTGGAAATCAATAACAAGATGGCATCTGGAAAATTCCTATATATTTTTAAAGTAAATAGCACACCTCTAAATGACCTCTGAGTTGAAAAAAGTAATCAAAAGGAGAATGAGAATAATTTAAAAATTAGAATATATTTTGAATTGATCAAAAATGAAAATACTGCATACCCCAAACCTTTGGATGTAGATAAGCAGTTCAGTTCTTGGAGGAAATTTATAGCATTAAGTATCCTTGCTAGGAGCAAGAGAGATCCCAAATCCACAGCCTCAGCTTTGTCCTGAGAAATGCAGGAAGAAGAGGAATAAAACTCAGTTAACAAAAAAAAGAAAACAATAAACATCAAAGAGGAAATAAATGAAATGGAAAACATAAAAGTAATAGAAAAGTCAACCCAAGTTGGTTCTTTGGGATCAACAAGGTTGATAAGGCAGACAAATCAGGAATTAAAGCAAGAAGACAAAAATGACCAATTTCTGGAAATGGGAAAGACGACATCCTTCCTGATTTTACAGACACTAAAAGAATAAAAAGGGAATTTTGTAGACATTTATATCAACAAATTCAACAACTTAGATGAGTGAAATGAACTAATTTGTCAAAGACAAAAGCTATCCAAACACATTCGAGAATGAAATAAAAATAACAAATTGTCCAATATCAATTAAGGTCAAATATATAGCTAAAACTCTCCCAAAAATAAAACTCCAAGACCAAATAGGTTTAAAAGAAGAAATAATACCAATTCTACATAAACACTTCAAGGAACTTGAAAAAGAGAAAATAATTTCCAATTCATTTTATGAGACAGGCATTAGAAAACTACAGAATAATGTCCATTATGAACACAGATACAAAAATGCTTAAAATTTAGCCAATAGAACCCAAAGACATTTTTAAAGAATAAAACATCATTATCAATGGAGTTCATATGAAGAATGTAATGTTTGTTTAACATTTAAAAATCAGTGCAATTTACCACTTAATAGAATAAAAATGTCTTATGACTATTTAAATAGACATAGAAAAATAATTTGACAAAATCCTACAATGTTCTCTGATTTTTTTTAAGCCTTCAGAAAAGCATTAATAGAAGTAAACTCCCTCAACTTGATAAAGCTGAAGACCCTACAGCAGATGCCATCCACACTGGTGAATGACTGAAAACTTTCCCTTAAGATTAGGAGGAACACAAGGATGTCTTCTCAACTCTTCTATGCAACTTCATACTGGGTGTTCAAGTCAATGTAACAAGGCTTGAATAAAACACATCCCAACTACAAAGAAAGAACTACCACTTTATTCATACAGCATAATCCTCTACGTAGAAAACCCTATGGCATCTGGAAAAGGGCTAGGAGAAGTAAACAAGCAAATTTAGCAGGGTTGCAGGATACAAAATAAGTGTACAGAAATCTATTGTATTTCCATATACTAGTAATAATTTAAAAATTTTAGGAAATGTCATCATAAATATGAAATACATAAGGATAAATTGGACAAAATGTGTACACAACTTCTACACTACAACCTTAAAACATTGCTCAGAAATTAAATCTAAATAAATGGCTAGCTATACCATATTCATGGAATAGAAGATTTAATCTTTTAAGATATCAATTTTTCTTTAATTCATCTATAGATTCAGTGCAATCAGAATCAACATTTCAGTAGGTTTTTTGTTTGGTTTGGTTTGGTTTTTGGTAGAAATTGACAAGTCAAAACAGTTTGGAAAAGAAGATCAAAGTAGGAGACTTAAACTAACTGACTTCAAGACTTGCCATGAAGCTAGAGCAACCAGTGCAGTCGGGGCTAGTGAGGTGGAGGAAGGACTTCACATGTGCTCCAGGCCACTTCTGGGTGAGGTCATCCACCAGCAGCTGCATGTAAGGTGTCTGCTTACCTCTCATGCTTTGTGCCTTCTGCCATGGGTGGCAGGAAACTTTAGTCAACGGCCAGCTCCTCTAGGACTGCCTCCCTGTGCAGTCCTATCCTAGACCTGGTGACAGCTCCCTTCCTTCACTCTGTGACTGGCCCCAGGCTTCACCATCACATGGTGTCTCCCTGCTTCTCCTGCCCATGCCTGAGAAAATAGCCCCTCGACCACACAACCTCAAACACCTGGTCCACTCTGAGCACCAGGCCTGGCTGGGTCCAGCAAGGAGCAAGACCAGAGGTTCTCCATGGAGGGAGAGGGAGAGCAGGGAAGACAGGGGCTAAGAATATGTGCCCCCCAATTCACATGTTGAAATTTGATCCTCAGTGTGACGGGGTTACAGGTGCACCTTTCGTGGGGTGCTGGAGTCAGAAGGAGGACACAGCCTTCCTGACTTTCCTGCGGAGGACTTTGCGAAAGGCCTGCAGGGAGTGGGCTGCTCTGCTCTGCTCTCCTGCTGCGTTGGGACGTGGGGGCAAGGCACCCTGCTGGAGGCAGCGAGTAGCCCTCACCAGACGCCAGACCTGGCACCTCCATCTGAGGCTTCCCAGCCTCCAGAACGGTGAGAAATAGACTTTGGCTCTTACCCAGATTTGCCCCGTCTGTGGGATCCTGTCACAGCACAAGTAGGTGGAGACAACTGACACTAGATGGACATGGTACATGTGAGCCTTTGATGGTGAAGGAAACGCCAGACCCTCACGGCCAGGTGGACCTGCTGAGCACAGACCCAACGGCACCAGCACCGCCACCTAGCTGCGCGCCAGGCTCAGCACAGGGAAGCCCTCTACCAGCGGCACCTCTGGGCAGCCCAGTGCTGCCCCATGGAGGAGACAGCCCCATGCCTCCCGCCTGGGAACAGGCACCTGTTGGAGGGCCCGGCCATGGCTGTCCCCTGACATGCTTGCACATGGAAGACACTAGTAGCTCCCAATTGGAAGAATGGACTCTTTCCTGTCAGGCCAGGGACATAGGCCATCTGCTGCCTGCTGGCCCACCTGGGACAGCCATGTCTGCCAGCCTTCCTCCCTCACTGCCAGCCTCTGCCTGGGCCAAGCTTACATCACTAAAACAAGTGCCTGACATGACCAACTTATAAAGAAAATAGGTTTATTTTGGTCCAGTTTTGGAGAGTCCAGTCCAGGACTGGTCAGCCCGTTGCTTTGGGCCTATGGCATCATGTCATGGCAGGAGCAGGGCCAGAGGGCAAGGGGGAGAGGACAGGGCCCAGGTGCCATGGTCCCCTTCCAGGGAAGCCACAGAGACCTCACTCTCTCACTAGGCCTCTCCTCAGGCTCCAGCACCTCAAGTGGCACCAGGGGACCCCCCTTCAGCCCATGGCCTTCGGGGATACTTACAGGAGGCAAGGAGGATGGTGCCAACTCACAGCTCCCAGGGGCCACCTATGCACTCGTGGGAGGCACATAGAGACCTCACTAGTCCCCAAACCCAGAAAGGACTTTGAGGCCAGCTTTGAACAGCCCCAGTCCTCCTCTAGACCAGTGGCTGCCCAGGCGAGCCCAGGCCTCAAGGGAGCTGTGTCCCCAGACAGGCCTGTGCAGAGTCATCTCCCTGCAGAATATGCCAAGCCCTTCCTTGACCTGGGTGGCAGGGAGGTGCTGCCATCACCACCTCCTGGCCACAGGTAAGTGCTACTGTCCCCACCTCCTGGACCACAGGTAAGTGCTGCTGTCCCCACCTCCTGGGCCACAGGTAAATGCTACTGTCCCCACCTCCTGGCCACAGGTAAGTGCTACTGTCCCCACCTCCTGGCCACAGGTAAATGCTGCTGTCCCCACCTCCTGGGCCACAGGGAGGTGCTACTGTCCCCAC
>PVHX01019861.1:0-33398 GCA_004024805.1 Geosciurus inauris
TTACAACTAGAGAATTGATATGTTATCCTCTATCTATGTACAATGAGTCAATTTACACTGTCAACATGTAAGCCTAAATAAAACAAGAATAAAAATTAAAAAAAAAAAAAAGAATATTCAACACAATGTAATTCTGAAATAACGTGGGAAAACATCCATGAATATAGGGAATCTTACACAGGCATGAGTTAATTGAGAATCAATTGAAACTCTATTATGTAAATATGTGGAAGTCAAAATGAATCTCATATTTAATGTACAGTTGATGCCAGAGTTAGAGAGTCATTGTTGATAAATAAATTGAAGTGGAATGGAAAGAAAAGGCCAATTTGAATCAGGAATTTTGGAGAGCTATTGGAAATTTAATGCCTTCAGAGGCCTTTCTCCATCCTTTTCATTATAAACTGCCCTTGCTGCTAGCTATTGCAAATGTCTTTCTTCCCAGAGAGATATTAATTAGGACACTCCCTGCCCAAATACATGCACCTGGATAATATTCACTCTCTCTTTTCTTGTTACATTTAGATCATCTCTCCAAGCATAATCAGGGACTAGTCACATAAACAGAAATGAGAGATAAGGGGAAGAGTACAGGAGAATGAGGCAATACAACATAGTAAAAGGGGATACACATGTACTTCTTCCATCCAAATACCACCTAAGGCCCCCTTGTTCTTCTCAAGAGAAGTCTACATTACCCCTTGCAAATAAACAATGCCTAGATGCTTACCAAGTGAGCTTCTCTAATGTTATACTTCAACATGTGTAGAAAGACAACATTTCACAGGTAAACAGTGGTATTATAAAGATGTGTATAAAACCTGAACATTGAAAATGGAAAAGAACAGGAAAATTCACTGTGAAATTCATATTGGTGTAGCTTATAAGATAGACTTATGGAGATTTGAAATTAAAGTATAAAATCAAATATTGTACTATCTTAGTGTTCAGGTTAGAGAATTAACATGAATATGGAATCATATAAATAGTACTGAAAATATACTTCTGAAAACATGCAGGAAATTATACATGAGTAGAAATAATCACTCACGGGCATGAGTCATACAGTGTCATCTATGTTATGACATATATGACACATTATTGTGTAATATGAGAAGGTAGGTGTCAAACCCATATATGATAAACTGTGATGCATATATAAATTTCACATGGAAAATTGAAAATAAAAGGCTAAGTAAACTTGGAAATTTATATGGGGTAGTCAAATGAAGAAAATTGGGTTAACCTACAGAAATAGTTGAAGGGTTACACCATACACTCTACTGCCTTAGGGAGAGGGTGATAGAATAAACATGAATATGGATATATATATATATAAACTTAAGAAAAGTCTTCTGAAAAGTGAGGAAAAATATACATGAGGAGATAGAATTTTCAATAGGGATGAGTAAATGAGATACATATGAAAATATAGAAATTAGAAGTAGTAAGAATCAATCTCATCTATGATAAATACTGTTGGGTGTGCTATTTGAAACTGAAAATTAAAACTTGAATGACAAATACACTTGAAAATTTAATATGGTTCATTAAAATACAGAAAACCTAGGAATTTATTTCAAAGTATTTCCAACATTTTATCTAATATGTACTGATTTAGGTTTAGGGCAAGAGAATTAACATGTATATGGAGATAGAGGAATATTTCTGAGAATATATTTTTCAAAATATGTGGGACATTATACATAAATTTACAAAAACCTACACAGGGATTTTGTCAAGTGAGAGTCCTGAGAAATTATGTTATGTAAATTTAAGTATGTCAGGATGAATCTCAAGTAATATAATGAGTGATGTGTATGCAAATTTAACAATGAGGATTAAAAAGTCAATGTGAAATACATTTAAAAATTATATTGGTGTTTCTAGATTTAACAAATATTCAGATTCAATTGAAAACCTTATAAAAATTAGTATCATCTTTTGTACTGACTTAGGGTTATGGTTAGAAAATTATCATGAATATGGAGAAATATGAATATTCCTGAGACTGTCATTCTGAAAATTGGTGGAAATATATAGACAAAATTCATAGACTCTTACATGAACATGTGTCAACAAAGAGCCATAGGAAAATGTATTTTTTATGTATATGAGAATATTTGGATGAATCTCCTATATAATACAGTGCTCTGTAAGCAAATATAACATTCAATATTGAAAATTTAATGGCTAAATACACTTGGAAATTTATAAAGGGGTAAATGGATTTAAGAAATTTGAGGACTGGTAAAGAGGGTTAATAATTCTTCTCAATTTTGTTACTGCCTTAAGGTTAAGTTTAGAGAGTTAAACAGAATTGGCAGAAATTTATATATTCAAAACAATGTAATTCTGAAATAATGTGGGAATATATCCATGAATATAGAGAATCCTACACAGGCATGAGAATCAATTGAAACTCTCTTATGTAGATATGTGGAAGTCAGAATGAACCTCATATTTAATATACAGTTGAAGCCACAGTTAGACAGACAGTGTCAATAAATAAATTGAAGTGAAATGGAAAAAAAAAAGGCCAAATTGAGTTGGGAATATTAGATAGCTATTGAAAAGTTATTGCCTTCAGTGGCCTTTCTCCAACCTTTTCAGTATAATCTGCCCCTGCTGTCAGCTGTTGCAAATGTCTCTTTTCCCAGAGAGATGTTAATTAGGACCCTCCCTGCCCAGATACATGTCCACATTATTCTCTGTTTTCTTGTCACATTTTGATCATCTCTCCAAGCATAATTAGGGACTATTCACATAAGCAGAAATGAGAGATAAGGTGAAGAGAACAGGAGAACGAGTCAATACAACATATAAAAAGGGAATAAACATGTACTCCTTGTGTCCAGATACCACCTACAGGCCCCTTGTTCTTCCTGAGAGAAGTCTATGTTACCCCTTGCAAATAAACCCTGCCTAGATGCTTACCAAGTGAGCTTCTTAATGTTATACTTCAGCATGTGTGGAAAAACAACTCTTCATAGGTAAACGTTGGTATTATAGAGATGTGTATAGAATCTGAACTTTTAAAATAGAAAAGAACTGGCAAAATTCACTGTAAAGATCATATTGGTGTAGCTGGATTTAAGAAAAGATAGAATTATGGAGAGATGAAATTAAAGTATAAGATCAAATATTGTACTATCCCACATGGGCATGAGTCACATAGGGTCATAACATAAATATTATGTAATATGAAAAGGTAAGTATGAAATCTATATATGATAAACTGTGATTGATGTGCAAATTTCACATTGAAAATTGAAAATAAAAGGCTAAATAGGCTTGGAAATTTATAAATGTATAATGTACTCGAATGAAGAAAATTGAGTTAATGTACAGAAATGGTTGAAATGTTACATTATACATTCTACTGCCTTAGAGGTAGAGTGATAGACTAAACATGAATATGGAGATATATGTATAAACCTAAGAAAAAACTTCTGAAGATATGAGAACAAACATACATGAGGAGATAGAATACTGAACAGGGATGAGTTAACGAGAGACATATGAAACTATATTATGGAAATTTGGGGTCAGAAGATTCAATCTCATGTATGATAAATACTGTTGGGTGTGTGATTTAAAACATTGAAAATTGAAACTAGAATGCCAAATGCACTTGAATATTCAAAATATATTACCTGGATTAGAGAAAACCTTTATTCCAAATTTATTCCAAAGTAGGTCTAATAGCGTATTCGATTTGTACTGAATTTTGGTTAGTCTAGATAATTAACATGTATATAGAGATAGAGGAATAATCCTAACAATGTATTTTTGAAAAATATGTGGAAAAACAAACATGAATTTACAAAACTCTGAACAGGGATTAGTCCAGCAAGAATCCTGAGAAATTACATTATGTAAATATAATAAGTAAGGATGGATCTCATATAGGATATTGAGTTATATGTATGCAAATTTAATATTAAAATTAAAAATCAAAAGTGAAATGCATTTATAAATTATATTGGTGTACATGGATATAACCCAATTCAGATGCAATTGAAAAACATAAAAATTAGTATCATATTTTGTACTGACTTAGAATTAGGTTTAGGATCATTCTTCAGAAAACTAATATTTCTGCATATTTATGTTAATTCTGTAACTCTAATCTTAAGTCTGTACAAAATTTGATATAATTTTTACATACTTCTGTACCTAATCCTAAATTTTCTTAATTGCAGGTACCCCAACATAAATTTACAAGTGTATTTTACCTTCTGTTTTCAATTTTCATTGTTAAATTTGCATACACATCACTATATATTATACATGAGATTTATCTTTGCTTTATAATATTAACATTACATATTTTTATATTGCCCTTTCTTAGCTTTATAGATATATCTTCATATTCATGTTCATTATCTAACACTACTCCTAAGTCAGTAGAATGTATGATGTAACCTTTTAACTATTTGTGTAGGTAAACCCAATTTCTTAATTCTAGTACCTTCATATAAATTTCCAAGTCTATTTAGCCTTTTATTTTCAATTTTCAATGTGAAATTTGCATATCCATCACAGTTTATCATATATGGGATTCATACTTCTCATATTACAAAATATTTATGGTATGACACTCTGTCACTCCTCCTGGTGTGGGATTTTTTATATTCATGTATGTTCTCCCACATGTTTTCAGAAGTACATTTTCAGAAATATTAATATGAATCCATATTTATGTTAGTTTTCTAGCCCTCACCCTAAGATAGTACAATATTTGATTTTATACTTTACTTTCAACTCTCCATAATTCTATAGTTTCTTAAATCCAAGTACACCAATATAAATTTCACTGTGAATTTTGCCTGTTTGTTTCCATTTTCCTTTTTTAAAATAATTTTTTAGTTGTATATGGATACAATATCATTATTTATTTATATGTGGTGCTGAGGATCAAACCCAGTGCCTCACTCATATGAGGCAAACACTCTACCACTGACCATAATCCCAGCCCTTGTTTCCATTTTCAATGTTCAAGTTCTATACACATCTCTATAATACTGTTTTTTACCTGTGAAGTGTCTTTCCACACATGCTGAAATATAATATTAGAGAAGCTCACTTGATAAGAATTTAGGCAAGATTTATTTAAAAGGGGTAACAGAGTTCTCTCTGGAAGAACAAGGGGCCTTAGTTGTTATCTGGTTGTTATCACAAGAAGTACATATGTATTCCCTTTTTATATGTTGTATTGACTCATTCTCCTATTCTCTTCCCCTTATTTCTCATTTTTGCTTATGTGTCTAGTCACTGATTATGTTTGGAGAGATGATCAAAATGTGAAAAGAAGACAGATAATAGCATCCAGGTGCAGGTATTTGGGCAGAGAGGGTCTTAATTAACATCTTTATGAAAAGAGAGACTTTGACAACATTTGGAAGCAGGAGCAGTTTATGATGAAAAGGTTGGATAAAGGTCTCTGAAGGCATTAACATTTCATAGCTCTCCAACATTCCAGACTCAATATGGACTTTTATTTCTATTCCACATCAAATTATTTATGTATACTGTGTAACTCTGGCTTCAATGTATATAAAATATGAGATTCATTCTGACTTCCAAATATTTACATAATGTAGATTCAATTGATTATCAATTAACTCATGCCTGTGTAGGATTCTCAATATTCATGTATGTATTCCCACATAATTTTAGAAGTATATTTTTTTGAATATTCACATTTCTCCAAATTTAGTTTAATACTTTAAAATTTACAAAAATTTATAACTATCTCCATACCAATCCTCAATATTCTTCAATCCATGCACCCCATACAAATTTCCAAGGGTAAAATAAAGTTAAAATGTATATTTCTGTATATTGATTTAAGTCAAATTAGGTTAGATATAGAGGTGTGAAAAGGAAAATAAGAAATTTTCTCCTGAGTTAATGTTAGGTTTGGAGAATAAACAGGAATACGAAACAATCCGAATATTCATTAGTATGAAATTGTAAAAGTATGAGTGAAAACATATAAATATATACACTATCTGACAAAAGAAAGAAAGAGTAAATTTAGAGTCATATAAAAATATACTATGTAAATATGGGATGCATGGATGAAATCTATATATGTTATGATGTGAAATGTATGCAAATTTTACTGGGAAAATTAAAACTAGAAGTCAAAATACACCAAAAATTTATATTACAGTGCAGGGATTTAAGTCAAATTAGGTTTAGATAAAGAGATATGGAGAGGAAAATATCAAAGTTTGTACTAAGTTTGAGTTAGGGATAGAAAATTAACATGAAAATGAGAAATATGAATATCCATAAGAATGGAATTATATAAATATGCATAAAAACATGAATATGCACAGGATATAACACAGGGAACAGTAAAGTGAGAGTTATATATTGTGTAAATATGAGTTTGGATGGTCCAATTCTATATATGATATATAGTAGTATATACACAAACAACATTGAAAATTGCAAATAGGAATGAGAATATGCATTCAAATTTATATTACTGTACATGGGTTTAAGTAAAATCATGTTTAGATGCAGAGGCATTTAAAGGGAAATATCAAATTTTGTACTGAGTTAGGGTTAGGGTTAGAGAATCAACATAAATGTGGGGAAATATAAATATTCATAAAAATGAAATTCTGAAAATATGCATGAAAACAAATATATACAAGATCTGACACAATGATTACCAAAATGAGAGTCATATTTATATGTTTCACAAATATGAGCTCACATGGATCAATAGTATATATTGTATTATATGTGCAAATTTAACATTTAATGTTGGAAATAGAAGTCAACATACACATTAATATTTATATTACTGTATATAGATTTAAGTCAAAGCATGCTTAGGTATAGAGGTATTTAAAGGGAAATATCAAATTTTGTAATTATGGGTAAGGTTAGAGAATCAACATGAATGTGAGAAAAATGAATGTCATAAGAATGTACTTGTAGCCGGGCCTGGTGGCTCAAGCCTGTAATCCCAGCACTTAGGGAGGCTGAGACAGGAGAATCGCCAGTTCAAAGCCAGCCTCAGCAACAGCGAGGCGCTAAGCAACTCAGTGAGACCCTGTCTCTACATAAAACACAAAATAGGGCTGGGGATGTGGCTCAGTGGTCGAGTGCCCCTGAGTTCAATCCCCAGTACCAAAAACAAAAACAAGAATGTACTTGTGAAAATATGCATGATAACATACATAAATATACAAGATCCTACACAGTGATGAGTATAGTGAGTCATATGGAAGTAACCTTTGTAAATGTGAGAATGCAAGGATAAATAATATATATAATACCCTGTGATATATTTGCAAATTTAACATTGAAAATTGAAAATAGAAGTCAAAACACATTTTAAAATTAATATTACTATATATGAAGTTAAGTCAAATCATGTTACAATATAAGGGTATGGAAAGGGAAATATTCGATTTTTTTTTTTGAAATATTAGATTTTGTACTGAGTTAGGATTAGGGTGAGAGAATTAACATGAATATGAGGAAATACAAATAATTATATGAATGAAATTATAAAAATATACATGACAACATATAAATATATACTGAATCTGACAGGGAAAGGTAAAGTGAAAATCATATGAAAATAGATTTCGGGACGCATGTATGAATTCTATATATGGTAGATTTTGATACATATGCAAATTTAATATTGAAAATTAAAAATAGAATTCAAAATGCACTTCAGATTTTATATTACTCTAAATAGATTTTAGTCAAACAGGTTTAGATGTAGTTATATGATAAGAAAAATGTCAAATTATGTAGAGATTTAAGATTAGGGTTAGAAAATTATCAAGATTACGGAGAAATATAAATAGACATAAGAATGGAATTGTGAAAATATGTGTGAAAAATTCTAAATATATACAAGATCTGACACAGTGAAGAGTTAATTGAGAGTCATATAAAAACATTTTTTAAAATATGAGTTCACATGGATCAATCCTATATATGATATATTGTAATATATTTGAATAAAGCATAAAAAAATCAAAATCAAAATACACATAAAAATTTGTATTATTGTATATAGATATAGATGTATTTAAAAAAGAATTGTCAAATTTTGTAGTGATTTAGGATTAGGGTTAGAAAACTAACATGAATATGTCTAAATATGAATATTCATTACAATAGAATTGTTAAAGTATGCATGCAAATATGAACACATAGATGATCTGAAACATGGAAGAGTAAACTGGAGTCATATGAAAACATATTTTGTAAATATGGGGACATATGGATGAATCCTATATAAAATACATTGTGATATATATTCAAATTAAACATTGAAAATTAAAAATAGGAGCCAAAATCCACTTTAAATTTATATTGATGTAAATGGATTAAAATCAATTTAGGTTTAGTTATAAAGGTATGAAAAGGGAAATAAAATTCTGTTCTGGGTTAGGGTTAAATTTAGAGAATTAACATGAGTATGGGAGAATATGAATATTCATTACAGTGTACTTATAAAAATATGTGTGAAAACATATATTAGTATACAGGATCTGACACAGGGAAGAAAAAATGAGAGTCATATGAAAACAATTTGTAAACATGCAAATGCATGGATATATCTTATATGTGACTTGTATGCAAATTTAACATTAAAAATTAAAAATAGAAGTCAAAATATGCTTTAAAATTCACATTGGTGTACATGGATTCAAGTTTAATTAGGTTTATATATAGAGGTATGGAAAGAAAAATATCAAATTTTGTATTGAGTTAGGGTTAGAGTTAAAAGATAACATGAATAAGAAAAACTGAAAATATTTATAAGAATGTTCTTGTTAAAATGTTTGAAAACATGTTAATATATAGAATCTTACAAGGGGAAGTGTAGAATGAGAGTCATAAAAATGTATTTTATAAGGTTTCATGGATCAATCTTACATGTGATATATTGTGATATATATGCAAATATAGACTTGAAAATTGAATATAGAAGTCAAAATACACATTAAAATTTATATCACTATATGTAGAGTTAAGTCAGATCAGGTTTAGATGTAGAGGTATTGAAAGGTAAATATCAAATTTTGTACTCAGGTTAGGGTTAGAAAATCAACATGATCATGGGAAAATATGAATATTCATATGAACATAGTTTTGAAAGTTGTGTAAAATCATAAATATATATATTTATTTAATTATATATTTAAAATATATTTATATTAAACTTATAAATATATACAAATTTATATGCAAAAATAGCATTCATTGAAAATTGAATGTATAAGGCAAAATATACATAAATGTTTATATTAATACATGCTCTTATTTAAAATTTTGTTTTGGTATAAAGTTAATTCAGGGTTCATATTAAATTTTGTGTTACATAAGTTTAGTGTTATTAAGTGACTATGTATATTAGGTAACAAATACTTATTCAACTGTACTTTTAAAAATATTTATTAAAGTATACAAATAATAAATATATATTTTATGCAAATTTAACAATGATGTTTGAAAATATATGTCAAAATACACATAGAATCTTATATATGTGTTTTATTTCTAACTAGGTACTGGTATAGTGGTAATATTAGGGTTCTATTATATATTTAGTTGATTAGGGTTAGGCTTAGGAAATGCATATGTATATCAGAAAATGTATATTCAGAAGAATGTATATTAAAAGTGTATAAAATTATGTATGAACATGATTGTTATAAAAAGGAATGATATAATGTGAATCATGACAATTCTTTTAACTTGGGGATGAATAGATATATAATAAATATATAATGTTATATGCTAATACTTCTTTGATATATAAGTCAAAATAAACATCACATTTCAATATATATGTATTTATGTTAAATTAGGTCTAGTTACATTTGCACACTTAGGTTAGTATTATTACTGAATTGAGTTAGGGTTAGAGTCAGGAAATAAATATATATCAGGAAATATAAATATTTGTGAGAATGTACTTGTGAAAATTTGTATGATTCACTAAATAAATATGCGGGCACTAAATCAGGTAAGAGTATAATATTACTCATCTTGTAATTTGTTCACACATGGATATAGTATATACTTGAATATATATGCAAATATGCCAGTGAAAATTAAATATATAATTTAAAATACATAAATATTTATTTGACTGTACATGACCTTAAGTAAAATTTGTTTAGGTATAGAGATAATTTAAGGTTGAATTTTTAGTTCAACTATGTTAGGGTTAGAGTTCTGTTAGAGAATAAATTTTTATATTCCAAAGTCAGAGTATTCATAAGAACGTACATGTGATAATATGTATAACAATATATATGTATTTAAAAATACATGTTCTGACATATGGTAGATTATAATGTGAGTTTTGTGATTATACATTCGTTAAAGTTGGGGTGCATGGATATATTTATAATGACTATATGACAAATTATATAACACATACCACTGATAATTGAAAATGTGAATAAAAATAAAAATAAAACCATGTATTATTCAGATTGCCTGTTATATCAGGTTTAATTTGGCAATGATGTTATGGATAGTAATGTTGAGGTGGATGAGGATTAGTGGTAGATATTAAATATGTAGATTATAAAATATAAATATTAATATAATGTATGTGCAAATATTTATTACTCACAATAATTGCAAACACCATCCTAAACAATGAGATAAAATTACCATCACAAAAAAATAAGAGGCAATTATAGAGGGGAGAGGAAGTGCATCTCTATTGAGGTATCTGGCATTAGTAATGCTCAGGAGCTCAAGATGGGGAGGTGGCATAACGGAGAATATATTTAGGCAGAGAGAAACTTTTTTAGCAGACATTTTAGTGTGTCAGCCTAATTGATTTTTGGCCACCTTACTTTAATCTTTTGGTGGATTCTGAAATTTTTGTTGCTGCCAGAAAATGTGGTTCCCTTTGGAGTGAGAAAATCAGAGCTGGATATCCTTGTATGTGTACTGGAAGACATTGTTTAATATCCTCAGATTTTCATGTGACAGTAGATGTGAGTCCTCTTACTGAAATTTAGCCTTGGTGACTGGTGGCTCATGGTCTCTCTGTGTAGATTGTGCAGGCATTGGGCTATCCTTCTGTTTTGATGGCTGTTTTGCTCCATTAGAAGGAATTTGGTAATATTGTGCCAGGAACATAAGAAAGTAAATAGGGACACTGATGCTGGAGGCAGTTCTATCATGTGTTGTGATTCAAGGGCTGCAGAAAACACCAACCTCAATGCTATCGCAAGGCCTCTCCCAATTCAGAGTAGAAACCTGCCTCTGAACATGGTTCTGCCAATCTTCAAACAACAGAATGCCTTCCCATACTAGAATCCACCACCTGCATATCATCAGTATCATGTGGTTTGGAGGCAAATGTCACATCCCCATTGCCTTGGCACAGATTTCCATGCATACACCTACAGTAATCTGTCCCAGTCTCTATCATTAGAAGGTTCAGACTTACTGGTATCTGTGTTGTAAAGTATTTTAAGAAGTTCTAGATAATGAAGTTTACTTCTGATTCAGTCAAGTTGAGCAACAGGAAGTTCCGAAGGAGCTCAAAGATTTCCAGGTTCTAGGAATTTAAAATACTTCAGGATTGAGGCATAGACATATTTCAAGAACTCAATAGGTGGCAATGTGGGTTTTGGAATAAGACAGGGAGCTCTGAGCAACTAGGAATTTCCTGTAGCTGGAAGCTCCCCTGACATCTGCATGGTGAGCTTCCCAAATAGTGGCCAAGAAGTCACATGAAGCAAAAAAAAAAAAAAAGTCTAAAATGTGAGACAGATATGTGTATTAACATTGGCTAAAAATGCTCTATAGAGAAAAATAGGTTACATCCTGGTTGTTTTTCCCTATATTGTGGAGAGATTCATACTGGGACAAGCTCTAATTTTCCAACCATAGTTTTGATGCTTTGGTAGCCAGAATCCCAACATAACTCAGTGTGATCCTTCTATTGGGTAAGCCTCAGAACTTAGGCTTCTGTTGGGAATCACACTAGAGTGGAATTTGAAGTTTACCCTTTACATCAAACACCCAACAAACACCCAACAACTCAGTGGATAAGAGACACAAACACAAATGCAAACACACACTCAAACACACACACACAGAGTTTCTAGATCTATCCAAAAGGCCAACTGAATGGGGGTGTTAAACTTCATTCACATACCTGTCTTTTCTCAGCTCTGGTTTCCTTTGGGGGCACCTCCATTCTCAGGAAAGACCCCTATTCAGTGCTTTTCTGGCACATGCACATCCACAAATCAGTAGACAACATGAAGGCTTGGCTCTGGACTTGCTGACCAAAACAAGTGAGCAGACTGGGATGTGTCTAGAGTCTGGCTGCCTAGCTACCTGGATTCCATGTTCTGTGTGTTCCATTGCTGAGGAAGTGAGATGAGGTCACTTCCTTGGCAACCCCTTTCCTGAGTCTTTCTCATACCAGGTGGTTCCAAAAGTCCCATGAGATGGAGACTACACCAATCTTCCTAAGATATTTTCACAACTGTACATAGTCGTACCATCACACCCTGGATCAAGTCTCCAGACAGACCTGATTATATTCATTCATCTGCCTTAAATTAGGGAGACATCTTGGTCAGACCCATGCCCTTATTTGGCAATGCTTTTGTCCTGCAAGTTGACATTATACCTCTCAGGGCCTACATAGGTGCCCTACATATTCCCCAGGGATCAATCTTGCATCTAGTTTTGAGGTTGTGAGCAGGTGTGTGATCCTATACATACATGTACTCCCAGAAAAATCCTATACCTGCTCTTATGTCAAAGTTGATTTAACTATAGGAATAAGGTTAGTGTCAATATTAAAATTTGATTTTGATTAGAGGGAACTTTAGATGATAAATATTTGTCTTGGAAAACATGAATATTTATAAAAATATATATTTTAAAAATATGTATGAAAACATACATAAGTTCTCAAAGATGAAAGGGAATAATATGTGTAATTTGGATACATATTATTTATAACTGAGGGCTGCAAGAATGTGTCATATAAACAAATATATAATGACATGTGTGAGTATAATTGAATATATATTTAAAATACTCTTGAATATACTATTATTATACAATTGAATATATATTTAAAATACTCAATATACACAGTATGTATGCTTTATCATTACATTATGTTTAGAAATAGTTGTGAGTTTAGGGTTAGTTTAAATTTTGTTTTGCAATGGGGTATGTGTTAGATAATAAATATGAAAGTCATAGAACATCAGCATTCATAAGAAAGTACATGTGAACATATATATGAATACAAAACCCAATATACATGTTCTGAGATACAAAAAAGCATAATGTGAATCTTATGATTACAAATATTTTTAACAAGACTAGGGCTGAATATATAGTATTATAAAACTACAAGATGTATATGCAAAAATACTACTGAAAATTAAATATATAAGTCAAAATATACATAAATGTTTATTTATAATTAGATTTTGTTATAAAGGTAAGTTCAGGGTTAGTATTAAATTTTATGTTCAGTAAAGTGTTAGAAAAACAATATGTATATTACATAACATGAGTATTTATTTAAATGTACATGTAAAAATGTTTATAAAAACATAAATTTATGTTTCTGAATAGAAAAATATACTGTGATTGTATGAATACAAATTTTCAACTTGACAATGCATGAATATATTATATAATAAATACATAATAAGTTTTATGCAAAATTAACATTGAGGTTTGAAAATATATGTCAAAATACCCATGAAGTCTTGTATTCATTTATGTCAAACTTGGTATAGGTAGAGTGGTAATATTAGGATTAGGCTTATAGAGTGAATATGTATATCAGAGAATATGTATATTTTTAAGAATGTACATGTAAAATGTGCATAAAAACACATATAAACATATGTGTTCTGAAATAGAAAATGATATGTGAATCATGTAAATACAAATTTTTTAAATTTGGGAAAAATGAATATGATCTTTAATGAATATATAATAAGTTATATGCTAAAACACCACTGATAATTAAAAATACAAGTTAAAATATACATCACATCTCATATTGATATACATGCATTTATGTAAATTTAGGTATAGTTATAGTGGTAATAGGGTTACTATAAAATATTCAAAGTGTTAGTGTTAGAATAAGAGAATTAATATGTACACTGGGAAATATGAATATTCATGAAATTGTGCTTGTGAAACATTTTATGAAATCCTATGCAAACATACAAGTACAAACTCAGGTAAGCATATAATGTGACTCATGTTCTAGATATTTTATAATTTGTGGACACCTGGATATAGTATATACATGAGTACATAGTAATATATATGTAAATATGCAATTGATAATTGAATATATATTTCAAATACACATAAATATTTGTTACTGTACATACTTTTAAGTAAAAATGTGTTTAGATATAGAGATCACTTAAAGTTAAATTTTCAGTTCAGCTATCTGTTAGAGTTAGAGTTGTGATTAGGGAAATAATTTGTGTATTCCAAAATCAGAATATTCATAAGAATGCACAGGCAATAATATGTAAGACTATGCATGTATATAAAAATACATGTTCTGACACAGGGTAGATTGTAATGTGAGTCATGTGATTACAAACATTTTACAGTTGGGTATTTATTACCCAACATACATATACATGTATACATACATATACATCATATATTCATTATAATACATATCCATGTTTAACTTATGTAAAACACACCATTGATAATTAAAAATGCAAGTCAAATTACAGGTAAAATTACATAATATTCTAATTGCATTTATGTTATCCTAGGTTTAGTTTTAGCAATGTTAGGTTTAGTGTAAATATTGAGGGTTAGAGATTGAATATGTAGATCACAAAATGTGATGATTTATAAGAATGTACATGTAAACATTTATTACTCAAAAATATTTACAAATACCTTATAAATAATGAGATAAATTGCCATCAAAAAATAAAAGAGAAGTTATAGAGGGGAGAAGCACAATATCTGTGATGGGCATTTGTAATGCTTAGTCGCTGAGAATGTGGAAGGTTGCATACAGGACTGTGAAAGTAGGGAAGATGGAAATTGTTCCAGCAGACATGGAGGTGTGCTAGTCTAATATTTTCTTAACCACTTTTCTCTAATATGTTGGTGCCTGATATTTATAATATTGCCAGGAAAGATGGATCTCTTTGGAGTGAGAAAATTGTAGCAGCATCTCCATCTATGTAAACTGGAAAACATGAATACTTTCAGACTTGCATTGTGGCAGCAGATCTGAATTATTTTCCTGGAGTTTAACCTTGGTGACTGTGACTTAATGTCTCCCTGTGTGGATTTGACAGGCATTAGGCCATACGCCTGGTTTGATGGCTCTTCTTGCTCCATCACAGGAAATTTGGTAATACAGTGCAAGAAACATAAGAAGTAAACTTGGTATATTATAAGAAGTAAACTTAGTATATTAGTGTAAACTTGGACACTAATGCTAGAGGCAGTCCTGTCACATGTGGTGATTCAAAGGCTGCAGGAAAAAACACCAACCTGACTGTTATCCCTAGGCCTCTCCCAATTCAAAGTAAAAAACTACCTCTGAGCATAGCCACACTGATCTCCAAACAACAGGGTGGCTTTGCAAACAAGGATCCACCAGCTGCATAATGTCAGTATTATGTGGTTTGGAAGCCAATGCCAAATCAGAGTGGCCTTGGCACAGATTTCACTGGACACACCTAGAGTCATCTGCCACAGGTACCATCATCAGAAGTCTCAGATTCACTGATATCTCTGTTGTCCAGTATTGTAAATAGTGTGTGTGTAAGTGTATATGTGCATTTGAAGTTCTCCTCTGATTTAGTCAAGATGAGCAACAAGAAGTTTCTGAAAAGCTCAAGAAATTCTAGATCCTGGTAATTTTTGTAAAAGTCTGCATAAAATTATAGCCATATTTCAAGAATGTGGTGCTCAGAATGAGACAAGGATGCCCTGAGGTACAAGGAATCTCCTTTAGCAGGAACCTTCACTCACCACATGCATGGTGGGCTTCCCAAATAGTGGCCAAGTGGTCACATGCAACAGGAAAAAAGTGTTCTAAAATATGAGGCACATGTGTTTGCCAGGTCTCGAACATTGGCCAACAAAACTCTACAGAAAAAAGTGTGTGACATCCTAGGTGGGATTCCCTGTGTTGCTGAGAGAACCAAATGGCCTAGCACTAAGTTCTCAATGAAAATTGTGATGCTCAAATACCCAGAATCCCAACACTATTTATCGGGGTTCCCCCAGCCAGGTAGCAATCTCCCTCTCAACCAGCGGGTGGGAGGAACTCCCCGGGAGCCCCCAACAAACACGGACTGAGAACAAGTAAAGCCGCCCAGCACAAAATCACCACACACTGAGGAGTCTCATCTCAAGCAAGAACTGATTTATTGAGGGGAGGTTACAGGTTTATATAGGGGAGGGAGTCCCAGTGGTTTCCTGTTTCTAAGCTAAGAATGCAGAAGGGGGCTGTCCATGTGAAACAGTATAGGGTCACTTAGCTAGGGTAGCATGGGAGCAGAGGTCAGCCAATAAGGGTAAGGTGACATGGCTCACTCAGGGCAGCGTGGTCAGCCCTGAGCTGGGGGCTCGGCGCCATCTTGTGGCATGCCCCCACACTATTCACTTTGGTTCTTCTACAAGGTAAGCCCTAGACCTCAGGGTTAGGCTGTGAATCATACTAGGTTTACCCAGCCATCCATTACAAGAACCCCAAAGCCCTTTTTTTAAAATAGGAGCCCTGCCTCATGGTCAAAATTCCACTAAATTCCTTCCTTGTTTGTACTCTTTCTCAACATCTGGCTGGAAGTGTTCAACCAGGAGAAGTCTAGGGTTGTATCAAATGTAACATCATTTGACCTTCCTTTGCCTAAAGGCATGGTGGGTTTGACAAATTAGCAGACAAAAATGGAAGCTCAGGTGAGTGGGGAGTTATGACTGCACTTTTTTTCCAAATTATAGGCCAGGTATCTGCCAATGGTAGGTTTTTTATGCGTATTTGAGCCAAGAATGAACACAACCACTTGAGTCCTAGCTATCTCAGTGCCAGGGTAAACTCATTCTACACAAGGAATCACTGTTCTGGCTACATTAATGGTCAAGAACATTACCAGATGCAATCCACAGATGTTATCAAAATTTGGAAACTGCTTTTTCTGAGGCTTTAATAAGTTAGGCCTGAGGCAGAGAACTTCCTCACATCAGTGGAGAAAGAAACATAGCAGACCAGAGCCCTTGAGAGACTGTACCACAGGATCATGTCTATGGCAAATATTCCTACTGCTCATTCTACTTTGATTTCCAACCATTTACACAGGGTTTTTCTCTGAAAACTTTTCTTTCTACAGTGACTTCCAAATTTTAGATTGATGCTCAGCATTCTCTTCACCAAGCCAAGAGATGACCATCTGCCAATGCTTGGAGGTGGTGCACAATTTTATACCAAAGCACCTGCACATTCTGAGTATTGACCAAATTTTAGTAGGAGTACAAGAAATCATGGACATAGGTGGTGTTCCCCATCCACAGGGGAAGTCCAGTCTATTTATAATTTGGCAGAATGAATACTGGAAATATTCTCACTCAACATGTATCATATCCACTGATAAATCTTGTTTGTCTTCTCCCTAGGATGAGAGATCAAACAGGAATATTTCAACATGAAAACTGTAGCCATCTGCAAAATGACACACTGATATACAGTCAAGTGAAAAACCAAACAAATTATTTTTCTACATATTCTCAGGGGATATGAGACACAAACACAAATGCACATATACACTCACACACACATATATGCACACACACAAACACCTAGTAAGGATCTGGGTATATCCAAAATGTCATCTGAGTGATACATTAACTATGTTCAACTGCAATTGCCTGTCCTATCTCATTTCTGGTTTCTTGGTTAAAAAAAAAAATCCCAGTGTTTTCATGACCCAATTATGATCCAGGACCTCTACTCTCAGGAAAGGCCCCTACTCCATCATTTCTTGGCACTTGTACATTGACAGATCAGTAGACAACAAGAATGAATGACTCTAAACTTCCTGTCTCAAAACAAGTGAGAAGACTGAGACCCTGTCTGGATTCTGGCTGCTTAGCTACCAGTATTTCAAGTTCTGTGTGTTCCATTGCTAAAGAATTGAGATGAGGTCACTTTCTTGACAACCTGTTTCCTGAGTCTCTTTCTCATACCATATGATTCCAATGGCAACATAAGATGGAGGCTGCACCTATCTTCTTAAGATATTTTCACAAGTGGACACAATTATACCAACACACCCTGAATCAGGTTCCCAGCAAGGCTCGATTATATTCATCTGCCCTGCATTGGGAAGAATGCTTGGTTAATATGCATCCCCTCATTCTAGCCATGTTTTTTTTTTCAAGAAGTTGACCTTAGACCTCTCAGGACCTTCATAACTGCCATATATATTTCCCAGAAATTATTCTAGCATCTTCTTTTGAGATTGTAAGAAGGTGTATAATTCTATACGTAAATGTACTCCCAAAGCAACCCTAAATATACTCTTATGTTAAATTCAATTTATGTAAAAAGTTCAGCATTAAATTTTGATTCTAATTAGAAGAAATTTTAGAGAATGAATATTGGTATTTGGAAATATGAATATTCATGAGAATGTATATGTAAAAATATGTATAAAAACATATAAATATGTAAGTTCTGAAACATAGAAAAGAATAATTGTCATAACTTGGATACATATTTTCAATGGAGGTGCATGAATGGGTCTTATAAATGAATATATTAAGACATTTGCAAGTATATCATTGTTAATTGAATGAATAAGTAAAAATACCCTTAAATATACACAATATGTATGATTTAGGAAGAGCAGTGAGTTTAGGGTTAGTATTCAATTATGTTTTGCAATATGATTTTTGTTAGATAATAAATGTGAAAGTCAGAAAACTTGAATAATCATAAGAATTTACATGCAAACATATATATGAATACAAATATCAATATATATGTTCTGAGATACAGAAAATTATTATGTGAGTCATACAATTACAAATATTTTTAATTAGGGGATGGCTGAATATATATAATTACCTCTGATTTAGTCATGGTAAGCAACAAAAAGTTCTTAAGAATCTCTCATGGTTCCTGGTTCTGGGAATTTTAAAACATTTTTGGATAGAAGTATAGCCATATTTCAAGAATGCAGTAGGCAGTGCTGTGGTGTTTGGAGTGAGACAGGGGCCTTGAGGTATGAGAAACCTCCTTTAGCTGGAACCTCCCAAGACCACCTGCATGGAGGGCTTTCCAAATAGTGGCTAGGGGGTCACAGGCAGTGGGGCTGATGGGACTAAAATATGATTCACATGTGTGTGCCAGTTTACCAACATTGGCTGACAAGGCTCTACAGAATAAAGTGTGTTAAATCCTGCCTGGGATTTCTTGTGTTTCAGAGAGTTCCACTCTCTGCCTTGTTCTAATTTGCCAAAGACACATCTGATTCTTGGACACCCAGAATCCCAGTACAACTCACTCTGGTCCTTAAACAGGGTAAGCCCCAGATCTCAAGTCTTTGCTGGGAATCACACCAGGGTGTAACCTGGTTTGGAAGTGGTCTCTCGTTTTCTATTTCATAGAATAATTTGAGGAGGATTGGTATTAGTTCTCCTTTGAAGATCCTATAGAACTCAATTGTGAATCCATCTGGTCCTTGCTTTCCTTGGTTGGTAGGCTTTCAATGGAGTCTTCTATCCATTGCTTGAAATTGATCTGTTTAACTTGTGCACATCATCCTGATTTAGTTTGCATAAATCATATGACTTTAGAAATTTGTAAGTATCTTTGATATTTTCTATTTTATTGCAGTACAAATTTTCAAAATAGTTTCTAATTATCTTTTATATTTCTGTAGTGTCTGTCATGATATTTCTTTTTCGTCATGGACTTTAGTAATTTGTGTTTTCTCTCTCCTTCTCTCCATTAGCCTGGCTAAAAACTTACCAATTTTATTTTATTTTTTTAGAGAACCAACTTTTTATTTTGTCAATTTTTAAATTGTTTCTTTGGTTTAAATTTTATTGATTTCAGCTCTTATTTTAATTATTTTCTGTCTTCTACTACTCTTGGTGTTGATTTGTTTTTCTTTTTCTAGGGGTTTGAGATGTAATGTTAGGTCATTTATTTATTGACTTTTTTTTTTTTTAGGTAATAAACTCCATGCAATAAACTTTCCTCATAGTACTGCCTTCATAGTTTCCCAGATATTTTGATATGTTATATCGAAATTCTCATTTACCTCTAAATTTTTTTATCTTCTCTCTGATGTCTTCTGCAATCCATTGTTCATTCAATAGCATATTATTTAGTCTCTGCATGTTGGAGTAACTTCCATTTTTATTTTATTATTGATTTCTAATTTTATTCAATTATGATCTAATAGAATGCAGGGTAGTATCTCTACCTTTTTTTATTTGCTAAGGGTCACTTTGTGGAATAACGTATGATCTATTTGAGAGAAGGATCCATGTGCTGCTGAGAAAAAAGTGTATTTATTCATTGATGGATGGAATATTCTATGTATGTCTATTAAGTCTAAATTATTGATTGCATTATTGAGTTCTATAGTTTGTTTTTTGCTTTTGTTTGAAAGATCTATCCAGTGGTCAAAAAGCTGTGCTAAAGTCATCCAGTATTATTGTGTTTTGGTCTATTTGTCTCTTGAAATTGAGAAGAGTTTATTTAATGAACATAGATACTTCATTGTTTGGAGCATACATATTTATAATTGTTATGTCTTGTCTGCACAGGAGCATCTGTCAGGGGTCCTCTAGTAACTCACAGAGAAACAGTATTCCCACTGCTTGAATCCCAGGTCATGGAGTGACAAGGAGTGCAGTTTCTCTCTAGTCCACCATCTTGGATCTCTCCCTAGGGTTAGTATTATATATTGAGTTGGCTAGTGGTTGGCTTAGGAAATAAATATGTATATTGCAAAATATGTGTATATACATATAAGAATGTACATGTTAAAATGTGTATGAAAACATGTATAAACATATGTGATCTAAAACAGGAAATAATATAATGTAAACTATATGAATACAAATTTTTAAATTTGGGGATGAATAAATATGTTATGAAATGAATATATATAATGTTATATTCTAATACACCATTGATAATTAAAAATGTAAATCAAAATACACATCACATCTCAATATATATACATTTATGTGAAATTAGGTATAGTTACAGTGGTAATATTAGGGTTAGTATTAAATATTAAATTGGGTTAGAGTGTAGGGTGAGAAAATAAATATGTATATCTGGAAATACAAACATTCATAAGAATGTACTTGTGAAAAATTGCACAAAAATTTATGTATTAGATATTTTGTAATTTGAATACACATGATCATATTATATGCATGAGTATATAGTAATATATATGCAAATATGACATTGATAATTAAATATATACTTCAAAATACACACATTCATTTTAGTGTATATAATTTAAGTAAAAATTTGTTTAGGTGTAGAGGTCACTTAAGGTTGAAGTTTTAGTTTAGCTATCTGTTAGGCTTAGAGTTATGGTTAGGAAATGATTTTGTATATCCAAAAATCATAGTATTAATCAGAATGTACATGTGATAATATGTATAATCTTATATATGATTATAAAAATACATGTTCTGACACAGGGTAGATTGTAATATGAGTCATGTGATTATACATTTTTTAAAGTTGGTAATGCATGCATATATATTATAATGAATATGTATTCATTATAATGAATATAATTCATTATAATGAATGACAAGTTACATAAAACACACTACTGATATGTGAAGATGAAAGTCAAAATACCCCAAACCACATATTTTTCCAATTGCATTTATATTATATTAGAGTTAAATTTAGCTATAATGTTGGAGTTAGTAGTAAGTATTGGAAAGGTTTAGGGTTAGGATAAGAGATTGAATACGGAGATCAGAAAATATAAAAATTTATTGAATGTACATGCAAACATTTATTACTCAAAAAACATATATGCCATCTTAACCAATGAGATAAAATTACCATCCCAAAAAATAAAAGAGAAAATTTTAGAAGGGAGAGAAAGGATATCGATGATACAGTATTTGGCATTTTTTATGCTCAGGAGTTCACATTACGGGATGTGGCATAGAGAACCATAAAAGTAGGGCAGAGGGAAAACATTCCAGCAGGCATGGAGACTTGCTGCGCTTATAGTTTCTTGACCTCTTGCAACTAAACTTTTGGTTCCTTATATTTATGTTGCTGCCAGAAAAGGTGGCTCTCGTTGGAATGAGAAAATCACAACTAGATCTCCGTGTGAGCTGGAAGACATTGTTTAATATCCTCAGAATTGCATTGTGGCAGCACAAATGAATCTTCTTCCTGGAGGTTCACTGTGGCTACTGGTGGCTCAAAGTCACCCTATTTTGACTGTGCAGGCATTGGCCATCTTCCTTGTCTGATGGTTGTTCTTGCTCCATCATAGGTAATTTGGTAATATGCTTCCAGGAATATAAGAAGGTAAAGTGGACACTGATGTTGAAGGCAGTTCTATCACTTGTGGTGATTCAAGGGTTGCAGGATAAAACACCAACCTAACAATTGTCCCTAGGTTTCTACGAATACAGTATAGAAAACTGCCTCTGAGCATAGCCCCACCATGTCCAAACAACAGGGTGCCTTCACATCCTAGGGTCCACCATCTGCATGATATTAGTATCATGTGGTTTTGAGAAAAATGTCAGATTCCTGTAGTCTTAGCCAGATTTCTCTGCACAAACCTAGTCTTCTGCCTTAGGCCCTATCATCAGAAGACTCAGACTCACTGTATCTGTGTTCTACAGTATTTGAAGGAGTTCTGTACATTGAAGTTAACCTCTTATTCAGTCATGGGGAGCAACAGAAAGTTTCTAAGAAGCTCCAGGGGTTCCAGGTTCCTTTCTAAAAGGCAATTTAAAAAAAAATTGGGGGTTGTAGATGGACACAATATCTTTATTTATTTATGTTTATGTGGTGCTCAGGATCGAACTGAGCACCTCACGCATATGAGGCAAGCGCTTTACCACTGAGCTACAATCCCAGCCCCTGATTTTTTTTTTTAATTTGAACAGAGTTATAACCATATTTCATAAATGCAATAGTTGGCACTTTGGTGTTTGTAATGAAACAGGGGGTCCCCAGGGGCTAGAAATACACTTTAACTGGAACCTCCATGACCATGTGCATTGTTGGCATCCCAAATAGTCACCAAGAGTTCACATGCAGCAGAAAAAAGTATCTAAAATGGGAGGCACATGTGTGTGCCAGGGTCCCAACTTTGGCTAACAAGGTTCTATAGATAAATGTGTGTGACATCCTGGCTAGGATTTCCTGTGTTGTGGAGAAATCCACACCAGGCAAAGCACTAAGTTTCCAATGAAAATTCTGATCATTTGGAACACAGAATCCCAAAAGAAATCACTACAATCTTTCTACAGGGTAAACCCCAGACCTCAGGCCTCTGTTGGGAATCACACTGAGGTGGAACCTGAGATTTACCCAGCCATTCATTACAACAAGCCCCCCAAATCCCACACTTACAACAGAAGCCCTCTTTCATCCAAAACTTCACCCATTTTCTTCTATGCTTATACTCCTCATAAATATCTGGCTGGATGGGTACATACCTAGAGGAGTCTAGGATTGTGTGAAATGTATCATTCTGTGCCACATCTTCCTAAAGGTATGGTGATCTTGACTAACTTTCAGACAATAATGAAAGCTCAGATGGGCTGGAAGTTATGACTACACTTCTTCTGAAATTATAGGCCAATTATCTGCCAATGGTAGGTTCTTCATGTGTATTTGAGCCAAGAATAAACTCAACCACCTATGTCCTATCTATCTGAGAGCCAGAGCACACAAATTCCACCCAAGGGCTCTCTGTTCTAACTACATGCATATGAGAAGACATATCAGATTGAATCCACAAACTCCATTTAAATTTTGAATTGATTTTACTAAGGCTTCACAAATTTGAGGTCTATGGCAGAGCAGTACCTTACATAAGTAGGGAAATAAATACAGGGAATATCAAAGGACTTGAGAGACTGTTCCAACAGATGAGGTCTACAGTAATACTCCTAATGCTCATCTTACTTGTATTTCTAATCATCCAGGCAGGGTTTTTCTCTTAAAACTTTATATTCCACAATGATTTCTGTGTTTCAGAGTGATGCTCAGCATTCTCTTCATCAAGCCAAAAAATGGCCATCTCCCAGAACTTGGAGTTGATATACAACTCTTACACAAAAGTTCCTGCACCTTCTGGGTTCTGGACAGACAGATGAGAGTACAAAAGATCACAGATATAGGAGGTGTTGCCCATCTGCAGGGCAAGTACTAGTAAATTTATAAACTTTGGAAGGATGAGTGCTGGGAATGTTTTCACCAGGCAACACATATTTGCTAATGAATATTGGCTATTATCTCCCTAGGTTGAGAGATCAAAAAGCTATATTTAATCATGAAAACAGTAGCCATATGCAAAATGACTCACTATTAAAATTCAAGTAAAAACAAAACAAATGATTTACCCTTCATATTATCAGAGTATATGAGACACAAAAACAAATGTTCATACACACACAAACACACACACATACACACCCTTGGTGAGGGTATTGGTCTATCAAAAGTGTCATCTGAGTGGTGAGGAAAACTACATTCACCTACAATTGCCTTTTCTGTTTCAGCTCTGGTCTCCAAGGGAATAATCACTGATGTTGTCATGACCCAGTGGTAATCCAGCACCTCCACTCCCAGGAAAGGCCCCTACTCTGTGCACTTGCACATCCACAGATCAGTAGACAACAAGAGGGATAGACTCTGGACTTTCCAACTCAAAACAAATGAGCAGATTGGGATATGTCTGTTGTCTGGGTGCCTAGCTATCTGGATTCCAAGTTCTGTGTGTTCCATTACCAAGGAAGTAGGATGAGGTCCCTTCCTTCTTGATCACTTGCCTGAGTTCCTTTCTCATACTAGGTGGTTCCAAAGACCCCATAAGATAAAATCTGCATCCATCTTTCTAAGATATTTTTACAAGTTGACAGTTTTACCCCCACACCCTGAATCAGGTCCCCAGACAGGCCTGGTTATATCCATCTTCCCTGCATTGAGGAGACAGCTTGGTTTAGACCCATTCTATATTCTGGCTATATTTTTTATCTGGAAGTTAACATTAGACCTCTCAGGGTTTACATAGCTGCCCAACATATTCCCCAGGGATCACTCTAGCATCTACTTTCAAGGTTGTCAGCAGGGGTATGATCTCATACATACCTTTACTCCCAGGACAACCCCATTCATGTTCTTATGTCAATTTATTATCATAATATAAATATATAATAAGTTTATACAAATTTAACATTGCAGTATGAAAATATGTGTCAAAATACTCATAGACTCTTATACATGCATTTGTGTCAAACTAAGTATAGGTATAGTGGTAATATTAGGGCTCGTAGTATATATTGAGTGGTTTAGGGTTAGGCTTAGAGAATAAACATGTAAATCAGAAAATAGGTACATGTATAAGATCATACATGTAAAAATGTGTATGGAAACAAGTTTGAGCATATGTATTCTGAAACATAAAGTGAATCATATGAATATAAATTTTTTAACTTGGGGATGAATAAATATATTCCATAATAAAAATATTATAAGATATATGCTAATACAAAATTGATAATGAAAATATAAGTTAAAATACACATCACTTCTGATATTAATATACATGCATTTATGTTAAATTAGATGTAGTTACAGTGGTAATATTAGAGTTAGTATTAAATATTCAATCAGGTTAGGATTAGAGAGAGGGAATGAACATGTGTATCAGGAATTATGAATATTTATGAGAAGGTACTTGTGAAAATTTTTATAAAAACATGTAAATATACATGTATGGACTCAGGTGAGACTATAAAGTGACTTATGTATGAGAATTTTGTAATTTAGGAATGCACTGATATAGTATATACATGAGTACATAGTAAAATATATGCAAATATGCCATTGATAATTGAATATCTAATTCAAAATACACATAAATATTCATTTTACTATACATGAGTTTACGTAAAAATTTGTTTAGGTATAAAGGTTACTTAAAGTTGAATTTTCAATTCATCTATGTATTAGAGTTAGAATTCTGGTTAGGGAATGAATTTGTATATTACCAAAACAGAGTATTTATAAGAATATACATGTGAGATTATGTATGACAACAGATAAGAGTATGAAAATACATATTCTGACACAGCATAGATTGTAATGTGAGTCATGTTATTACATATTTTTTTAAAATTGGAGATGCATGGGCATGGATTATAATAAATACATGACAATTATATGAACATGCCAGGAATAATTGAAGATGCAAGTCAAAATACATGTAAAACAACATGTTATCATAGGTTTAGGTTTAGCAGTAATGTTAGGGTTAGTAGGGTTAGTACATTGAATAGGGTTAGGGTTAGTGGTAGAGATATAATATGTAGATTATGAAATGTGATTATTTATAAAAATATACCTGTGAACATTTATTATTCAGATTACTTAAGAACACCATCTTAAACAATGAGATAAAATTACCATCACAAAAAATAAAAGACAATTATAGAGAAAAGTGGAAGTATATCTGTGAAGAGGTATCTGGGATTGTAATGCTGAGCAGCATGCAATGTGAGAGATCACATACAGGACTGTAAATGTAGGGCAGAAGAAAAATGTCCCAGAAGAAACAGAGGTATGCTGGCCTAAGAATTTCTTGACCACTTGTCTCTATCCTTTTTGTGTGCCTACAATTTAAGTTGTTTCCAAGAAAAATGGCTATCTTGGAGTGATAAAATTGCAGCTGGTTTTCCATTTCTGTGAACTAGAAAGCATTGTTTAATATCCTGAGACTTGCATTGGGCAGCAGGGTTTAGTCTTGGAGTTAGTCCTGGAGTTTAGTCTTGGCCACTGGTGGCCAAATGTCTCCCTGTGTGAATTTTGCAGGCATTGGGCCATCCTCCTGGTTTGATGACTGTTATTGCCCCATCACAGGTAATTTGGTAACATGCTGCCAGGAATATAAGAAGGTAAATTGGGACACTGATGATGGAGACAGTTCTATCCTATGTAGTGATTCAAAGGCTGCAGGAAGAAACAAAAAACTGACTGCTATTCATAGCCCTCTCCCAATTCAGTGTAGATAACTGCCACTGAGTGTAGCACAGCCCTTCTTCAAACAACTGAATGCCTTCCCATACTGGGTCCACTAGCAGCATGATGTCAGTATCATGTGATTTGGAACCAAATGCCACATCGCTGTGGCCTTGTCACAGATATTGCTGCACACACCTGCAGTAATCTGCCCCAGGCCCCATAATCAGAAGGCTCAAACTCACTGATATACATGTACTCCAGTATTTAAAGGAGTTCTGGACATTGAAGTTTAACTCTGATTAAGACATGAGAGAGATTTCAGCCACCTGAGAGGAGCTGGGGGAGAATGGAGACCCCTGAGGCTTGTCACAGACAACTTGGCAGCGATGTCCATGAGCCAGTCTAGTGCCATGGCAGCAGAAGTGGGGCCTCAGCCAGCAAGGTGGCCTGGATTTTGGCCTCTGGTTTCCTGGAAGCATGCCAGCAGCCAGTGCAGGAATGGCAGCAGCAGCAGAGGAAGAGGCTACCCTTTAACCTGGGCCAGGGTAGGCCAGGTGGCCCGGGTGACTGGAGGGGGGCTACTGCCCCAAAATGGGAATTCTCTTCACCAGGACTTGGAGACCATTCAATTGCCACAAGCACAAAGTTATTGTTGGATTGGGTAATGCAAAAAAAAACTACCATCCTTTACCAATTTTCTATGAATGAAGTTTTACATACATCCCCTACAACAGGAGGTAATGCAGAAGAGATAGTGATTAATAATACATGTTTCCTAATGTGGGATATTGGTGGCCAAGAATCTCTGTTCTTCCTGGAATACTTATTATACTAACACAGAGTTTGTAATAGTAGTTGTGGACAGTACAGACAGAGAGAGGATTTCTGTAACTAGAGAAGAACTCTACAAAAATTAGCACATGAGGACCTAAGAAAAGCTGGATTACTATTTTTTGCTAATAAACAAGATGTTAAAAAATTTATAAGTGTAGCAGAAATCTCCCAGGTTTTGAAGCTAACTTTTATTGAAGATCATCAGTGGCATATACAGGCATGCTGTGCTCTTACTGGCAAGGGATTATGCCCAGGACTTGAATGAATGTAATGATTTAATATTAGATGATTTCTACTAACCTCTTCTCATAAACTTTGTATAAACAAAGTGCTGGACTTTACCTAAAAGCTGTAAAAATTAGTGGTTTAGATATACTTGTAATAAACTGATTTCAATTTTTTTCTATAAGAAGAAAAATTAAGACCACTTATTTGAAAATAAGATGAAGTCTCATCTTCCAATTTTCTTTCTCATTAGTTTCTTCCAAAGTACTTTATTGAAGCTGTGATTGACATTTTTCTCAATGAATCCTCTCAGGACAATGTATAGCCTGTGGTAAGTACAAAAGGAGAGAAAGGTGTTTTGAACTTTAAGAGCTTTATTATCAGTGGACACCTTCCCAATTGAATGTTGTTCTCTTCTTGTTCCACTAAGTCAAAATACTATTTACAATATTTTAAATGTCATGTTACTTATCAAAAAAAAGTATTTTGCTTAAGGTTGTGTATGTATTATGTATATACCTCAAGTACAAGTTAATGACTTGATTTATGTTCTAAAGAAAAGCAAATAACACAAAATTAGTAATATCTTTAGTTTTTGCCCTAATGAGATAAGTACTGGCATTGGTGTTAAGTGTCATTTTAAACTTTTCCTATATGTTTTCTGTATTGTACTAACCAACGTCCACCCTCCCTCATTCATTGAGCTGCTCTTAAAATATATATACAGGAAAAAGCTTGACATTGTATATTCATTTTTTTTATTAATAACACACATAGAAACATGTAATCCAACTGAGTGAAATATCTGTCAAATTCTTTACTAGTCAACAGAATTGAACAGTGAGCATTTATCACATTATTCTTGTATTGGTCTAAATTATTGAATAGATTGTTAATCCATTTATCAATCAATCATAAACCATGATTAAAACTATCAAGTGATTTCTTCCTAATTAAAAACTACTGTGTGAAAAATTTCTACCCAGAGAGGTAACATTCTATAAATATTAATAAATAATTTAGCTACAGTTCTTTTAAGCATAAGATTATATATGTCAAGCAGTTAAAGTGAATTTGAGAGTAAAAGTAAGGCATAAAAATGTTCTAAGCAACATTTGAATTTTTTTAATTTGCAGATTTCTTATTTTAGGAGTTGGAATACTTTTGAGTTTTTTTGTTTCTGTAAGTTTTCTTATATCTTCTTTTACCATGTAAATGCATTGTTTAACAATTATTGGCAAATTTTGTAATGCTATTGGCTGAAAAACTGATTGATGTATGATATATTATTTGTACTAAGAAATAACTCGACTCAAAATATCTTTTATTTGCTGTTTTTTCCTTTTTTAATGTCTGATAATTGAATGTATTTTTGTCATAATTGTAAACAGAATTATCCTGTGTTAAAACATATACTCTATTTGTATATCTTTTACACCCTGAAAATTTGAAGGTTAATCCAAACTGCCTTGTTTTAGAATATTCAAGAAAAGAAGTAACTACTTTTAATACAAACCTTTTAAATGTCACAAAGATTTTGGTAGGAATAATAGCATATACTGCAAGCACTGACAAAACTGAAAATTTCTTTCTATAACATATAAAATACTCAGTATCTAAATTCAAGTTGGATGAGGTATATCAATGTTAACTAGATGTTTCATTTTTATATTTACAATTTTCAAAATACAAATATAACATTTAATATTTGTCATGCTTTTACAAAAGTAAATTCTAAATTACTAAGCTTTGTCCATATGTACTCATACTTTTTAAATTACTTGCATATATTAAAAATTTTCTTAAAAAACTAATTCTATTTCACAGTTTCATCAGAAATAAATATTCTTTAATGGAATCCCCAAAATCTACACTCTTTGTCCTTTCTATTTTTAATTTGAGTAATCATGTTCTTATCTTCAGATTGATATGCTGTCAGCACAATACCAACGCATTCACTTATCATGAAGGTGTTGGAGAAATATTTTTCTTAATTGTATGTATAAAGAAAGCACCTTCTACATTGTTAGTTAGTTTAGTATAATTGATCATTGCCATGATATCAAGAGAATGCTTGGTATCTTACATGACATTAACAAGATTTTTTTTTATTTTTTACCCTTTTAGACTAAGCATCAAAAATAAAATGGCACCTGTGTACTTGTATGAAAAATCAAAGTTGCAACTGTGAAAAAAAAGACATCAATTCTTCTATGAAAATATCAAAATCATTTTAACAGTATTTTTCCAAATAAGATGGAGAGCCTCATGAACAGTTATTTTGGCAATTTATTTATATATAGTTTAAGTGGAAATAAGCAAAGGATAATTCTTTTGGATCTTCAATATGTTATTTTGGGGTATAAACAACATCTCATTTGGGGTTATTTTTGCTCAGCCTTGGAAAGAACAAAGATTTGTATCTCTATGCATATAGTAAGATTTAAATAACCTGTTTTGATACTAATTTTGAAAGTCATAATTTCTTTTGATATGTTGGTGAAAATGTCCATATGCTAAAGCATTAAGATATACTTAATTTTGTCATAATAGCATTTATAAAGTATAGCTTTCACAGTATATTGAAGGTTCTTGTTTGAAATTTTCAGTTTTCTTTATCTTCCCAGTACATCATGGCCCTCATAATGGGCAAAAAATACAGTGAAGGCAAGCGGGGTGGGGGGAGTGGAGAGCGGACATTCATTTTCTTATGTGATATTTTGCCTTCAGAATAAAAAAGTGCACTAGCACTGTTGGTTGGCATATTTAATGCAAGTAGTGAAAGTGACTTTAGAAGTGTGACATGAAATAGAGAGCAGAAGAGTTTCTGGACTTTTAAAAGTGCCTAGTGTCAGGTTTGGTCAGGGTCCAAGATGCCCAAATAAGGAAGCTGGTCAGCGGAGCTGCAAGCCAGATGTGACGTCACTAGTGGACACGCCTCCTGTCAATCAGCGAGTTTTCCTGACCCATCAGGAAGGACTTTGGCCTTCTCTTCCTGTACCCAAGCCCTCCCCTTCCTGACCGGGATTTCTTGAAATTCTCTATGCACGGAATCTCCGATGCCATTTCTCCCCACCCGCTCTGATGGACGAGGGATTTGGTCTGAGGGTGCATTCCAATAAAGCCTTGCCGAGTGGCTTAATTCATCTTCTCCTGGTCGTGTGATATTTACACCTAGTAGGTAGATACAGAGTCACAGAGAAGTGCAGGGAGTGTGAGGAATGGCAGGAAGTCCCTGAGATGTTCTTTTCCTTTTGTCTTGAGTATATAGTATTAAGATACCTAGAAATAGGACTTTATTGTCCCTCTCATGGGCACTGTACATTTCTTGCTGTCACTACAGTGACCACATACAGTACAGTCAACCTCAAAATCTGTTTATATTTATGTAAATAGAAAAGTTATAGACAACTTTCTAATTTTCTGTGCAGGCATTTTTGGTAATGTACTGTAGTTTGCTCTGCTTTATATATAGGGGATAGGAGCACATGGTAGATTATCTGTAAATTTTTGGGTCATCTTCTCTTAATTGCCCAGTGTATCCTGGCCTAAATCTCATTTTAAAGGCTAGGATAGAGGCAAGGTTTCTTCACATTACTCAACTTTGATCCCTTCCACATTCTGCTTCAGGATTGACCTTTCCTATAGCTCAATTATCCCTTTCTCTCCTGTATATTCACTTACCATCCATGAAAATGTATTTTCTCTGTCCTGAAGGTACACTAAACTTTGCCTATAACCATTATTTCCCAAACCACTAGTTTCTTAATAACTCATCTACTTCCTAACTATCTACTCACTATTGACTCTGTTTACTTGTTTGCACTTTGTTCATTAAAGGGCATTTTAAGAGTTGTTGAGTCCATCAGAAGACCAGATTGTGGTGTATACAGCATGACATGCCAATAGTAGAATCCTATCAATTATATCGTATTTAACATTTTAATGCTTTTTAATTTTTCATATGTGACAAAATAGATTCAGAAAGATAAGAGAAATACTAAACTCTGTAAGTTCCTTGAGCTTCTAGTAAGGTCTGAAGGATATTAAATTATATGTGCATTATTTTCCCATTACCAAGAATGGTCATGTTTTGGAGCATACCAGTTCAACTAATTTACATGGAGAAAAGATGTCAAATTTTTATGTAGTGTTTAACTTAAAGATATCCTTAAACCATTGCCCATATTTCACCTTTTTTCTCATGTTTACTTAAAGAACAAAGATCAATATTAAATTTCTAAAGAAATTAGTAATAAGAAACTTAGTTTTACAAAATAAGCCTATTGGGATAGACTTTAAAAGACATCAAAATAATCAACCATCATGTATTGGCTTTGTAGACGCAGGTATAAAACAAGGGAAAAAGCCTTTAAAGCTCTACTTACACAAAAGAATGCATGAAATATTTTAAGATCATGAAGGAGTAAAGGAAGGCAAGCTATAATATAACACATTGCTAAAAAGTGGCTGCTTCTCTTTAACCCTAAAATGCTGTGAAATTGTGAAGAAATGTAACAAGATACAGTTGGATTAGTTATGCGATATTTCTTATTGATTGTTTAGCCCTCCCCATTTACAAATTGTTCTAAAAGCTAAAGTTTAAATCTTTATGGTATTGTGTGCTTGATAATGCTATTCTTTTGTAGAAAACTCCCACAGTCTGCATCCAAGAAGTGCTTAAAATTTATTTGTGTTGATTTTTAAGCCCATCTAATAAATTATGTATTTTATATGGGAAAAAAAGACATGGGAGATATAGAAGTTTTTAAAAATCTCCAGAGGTTCCAGGTCCTGGGAAATTAAACTATTTCTGCATAGAGGTAGAGCCATATTTTTATTTTTTTTTATTTATTTTTATTATTTTTTTAATTTTAATTTTTATTTATTTTTCTCAAAAGTTGCATTTAAATACATGTTATCAAACATAACAGAAAAAAAAACAAATTTTCAGAAGCTGTACACACTATTCACTGAAAATATTTGTTGAGGCAAATAGAAAAAAAAAATTATTACAATCATAATTTTTCTAACTTTGCACAAAATTATAAGCAGATTACAT
>PVHX01019862.1:0-33403 GCA_004024805.1 Geosciurus inauris
GAGTGTCAAACCATCCTTTCTGCTAGTCAGGCCCCGTGCTCCAGGTCTGACTCCTGGCTTGGAAACCTGCCTGGTCCCTCTGGGGCTGGGGCCCAGCTTCTTGCTTTCCATCCTGCTCTTTCCTCCCAGAGCTTGGAGGCCTGCCCGTAAGCCTGAGCAAAGTGGCTGGAGCCTGCTAACTGCTGACAGACATTTTTATTCCCTTATTCCCAATTACGTGTCTAAGTGCCACCTGTCCCTCCACTTCCCAGTACCGGCACCTCCCTCGCTGAGACTCGTTGCCCACCTCCCAGTGCCAGCTCTGTCTAGGTGACCGCCTGTCTGTCATCTGTTGCCATGTTCTGCACATCCCTGCCAATGCCCTGTCTGCCAGCCTAGGCTTCTTTGCAGTTCTTGCCCCGTCCTTGTGGGCAGATGGGGCCTCTCCCAGCTTGCAGTGAACCAGGCCATTTCTAAAAACATTTGAAGCTATGGCAAAAGATACCTGAGGCCCTGAAGGTGACAGCCCCACCGCACCACGGAAGCTTCCTCGCTACTCTTGTGTATCCTTCACCACAGTCAAAATAATCTCATCATCTTTCGCCATGCCCACAGACCTACCTGAGGAAGTCTTGCCGATCCCACAATCTAGAAGGAGCTTTCTCCCATTCCTTCCCATAAGATGAAGCTAAAAAAGGTGACAATTCATAAACTGCTCCCCCAAACCCACACACCATGGGAAACTGCATCTCCTTCTGAACTCTATTGTTCATTTTCTGGGACTCTATTATAGACTTTGTTGCAGTCTTTCTTATTTTACATGTCTCATCTCCCCAAGAATATAAATATCTTGGGAATAATACCAAGATATGTCTGATTACTTAGCAAGACAAAATATCTGGGAGAGGAGGAAAGAGGAAGAAAGGGAGACAGGGAGGGACAAAAAGGCAGCTCAGCTTCACAAAATAAGTTCTGGTCCCTCAAGGGTCATAAGTGAACAAGCTCATGATGTCAAGTGGCAGTTCAGCACCTCAATCAATCAATTCCTGAAGGGGCAGAGGGATGTGGCTCTACCATCCCCTGGCTACCTTTTAGAAATTCAATGGCAGGAAAAGGCACAGGTAGGAAAACCAGACTGATAAGTGGATGCTTCTGATTATGACTAAGGTGGGTAAAGTGGATTCTGGCATTCAGTACAAGACTCAGCTTCCTGCTCCCCATATGGCAATGTGACCAAAGCAGGAGATCCCACAGCCTGCCCTCTTACTTTGCCCATGTCTCTGCCACCGTGTGACAGGACAGAGTTAAGCAAATTGTGTGTCATTATTTTGCAGTCATTTTCTACCTTCTCTCTTAGAAGTTCCATATAATTTAGAAAACATGACCACAACCTCACCAAATCCCTATGTGGTGGCTAGATCACATTAACAAAAATAAAATAATTATAATCCACTACCACAGTATTCTACCTGCATTATTTTGTAACCCAAACACCTGAACTATTTTCATGTGTAATGTTCGTGATCAACTGTGAAAAACAAACATATAATGCCAACTCTGTGGCTATGAGGTCTGAAGGCTTAATAGTCAAGAGTCACATGATGCCAAACAGACATCAAAAATCAGACTTTGTGAAGAAGCATTCAACTGTGATTGAACATACTTCAAAGTACTTTCAATTGGCTAGTCATCGCTCAGCTTCTCGGATGAAGCCATAGGTGCTGAGTTTCCTTCAGACACATCAAAGAAGATTCTCTCATGCCTCACAGATTGGAAGGGGCTTGGCAAGGGCAGCAGAACTAATGAAAACCTCTCAAAATCCCATGTGTCTGCGTTCAGATGCAATGTCTCCTGGTGTCCTTGTGGAAGGTATCTGGGAACCAAGTGCCATCCGTGGACCATACCCACAATAAGAACTCACATTCTTTTCTGGCCCAGCACAGTTTGAACACTTAACTTTTAAAGTATGTACAGGAGCTACCCTGACTGACTTCAGTGAATGGATGGATTCTCAGGGAAGAGCAGGTGAGAGGGATGATTTGAGCCGCACTCATTTATGTATCAAATAGCCAGAAGCTAAAACACACACCATTAAGAATGAAAACAGAAACCAGCTACATGAATATGGGAAAGAAGTATTTTTCTACCTATTCAAAGTGAATATTTATGTTCTTGAGAGTGAAAATGGCCACAAGCTTTTGAGCGCACAATTTGGCAATATCTATCAATATTCAAAACACACATTTCCATTGAAGGCAAAATATTTCTGCTAGGAATTTACCGTATGGATATGCATAAAACATTTCAATAAGATATATGTGTAAGGATGATCATTGAAGTATTATTTGTCATGGTTTTTAAAATACATCAAAAAATCCCTCAGCATAAGGACTGGTTAAAATATAAATGGCATAGCCACAGAATGGATTACTATGCAATGGTTAAAAGAATGAGATGAATCAGTATGTGCATAGATGAATCCATTCCTAAAACACCTCATTATGGGAAAAAGCCAGCATGTAGAGACTGGTCACCTTTGTATTAAAATATACACATTGATATGTGGGATGGGTACATACGTACTTTCAAACATAGGCATAATTGTTTCTTCCAGAATAAATTTCAAGAAATGGTAAACTCTAAGGGACTTGAGATGGGGTGGAGTAACAGGGTGGGGTGGCATTTTGGAGAGAGATCAGGACCCAGTTTAAGTTTCTTATTTATATTCTCCAGTAACTAAAAATCCTAATAAATATTCCATTATTATTTAATGGATTTCTAAGTTAGTGCCTTCAATAGCAATTGGGTATGTGGCCAAAGAGGGAAGAAAAAAGAAATTCTCAGCAGAAAAGATCTACAATACTCTTAGCCAGCTAAGCTAAAGAGGAAGTCTTCCCATCTACAAACAGGAAGAAGTTGACGGGGTGGTGGGGGTGTACTGTATTAGGGTAGAGGAGAAAGTAAGGAAGTAGAAAGAAGAAGAGTAATAATTGCCGCATCAGGGTTATACTAGAACTTAATTTTTTTCCACTTATTTTACTTTGGAAAAGAGACTGATAAGAAATCACTAGTCCTGGCCTGAAAATTTGAAGAGTCACAATGTCCCAGCTAACTGGATAGAATCAGAAGGAACACTCTTCTCCCCTCCCTACCCCATGGGACAGTGGGAAGGCCAGGAAAGAGGTGCTGGGAGGGATTGTTGACAAACCCACTTAGCAATGGTCTGAAGCGTGAGGAATATAAACCAGCAGCAGAGAACAGCCTCCCAGAGCTGCTGGTGGCTCCGACGACTCCTTTGTATTCTTGGGCCTGGGAAAGAAAAAGAACCCTTTGCTCTCGGGTACAGTCTTGAACCACAGCTTCGTTAATCCATTTCACGGTCAGGGTTGTGTGTCATACGCAATTATTTATCCAGATAGTATGAAGAGGTAAGGCAAGACTGAGACTCAAGAGTCCACTGTGCTGAGAGTGTCACCTGTCACACAACTTTTATTTGTGGTATACATGGAGGCTTCCTATTGGCCAAAATTGACCTCAATGGCTTTCATGATGGAACAAAGTCATCAACATTTATCTGAGTAAAATATCCACTGGCATTGGCCTAGTTGTAAATCCTATAAAACAGGCATGACTCGAACTTTTTTTTTTTACCTGACAGTGGCCCCAGAATGACTAATCCCAGGATTAGCACAGAATCTCCCCTTCTTCCCACTCATCATCTAAGCATTCATCACTGGGGTAAAAGCAGGGCAGCTCAGCAAAATTATAAGCCTTGTCAGACAATTCCTAAATGCTGGAGCTTCTTCAGGGAAGTGGACCTTCCCCCAGGGCAGGTTACTTCAGCTAGTTACAGCATGGGGCTAATGACACCAAGGCCCTGAGTGTGCGACCCTGGGGGCCAATTAGCTTTGATCTGTTTGGGGGCCTCTTCCTGTATCCCTGAACCCAAACAGCTGTTTCAAAAATATAGATGCCTTTGATGACAAGAGGAACTAGTCCAAAGTAGAATAGATGCATTAGTTCAAATTTATCCTGCTCTTGGAAAATACACAAAGCATATTAGTAACATTAAAATCACATCACCTGGTACTTGTTCTAAAAGGATGAGGAATAACACCACCAAGCAGATCTCAAACATCTGTACAACTAGACTGGTTGCCAAATAGAAGGTAGTTAAGTATTTAGAGACAACCCATTTCTTCTTAAGAAGTCTGTCATACTATGGGCCCATTTTTCCAATAAAATAATTCCTTGAAGAAAAGTATTCCATTTAGAACATTAAGAATATTCTATTTGGAGGGGAAAGGAGAGGTACTGGGCAATGAAACTGACCAAATTATGTTATACAAAGGTTCAAATATATCACAATGAATACCACTAGTATGTATAATGATAAAGCACCATTAAAAATTGTTTTATAAAAAAAAATGTTATGTTTTTAGAGGTATTCCCCCAGGGAGGAAACTGGGGTCAAAATGAACTCTATGAGATTCCTTGATACCTCACTTTTAATATAAAGTACTTTGTATAAAAACTGAATTAACCTTTTAGTCTGTTTAATCTGAGCATTTTTCATGTTGGTTAGATACTAATCTTCTCTCTTATAAATGGCTAGTTCTTCAGCTTGACCAGTTCTTCCTTCCCAAGTATATTCTTCACCCACACACTATACATAAAGTACCTTCTTTTTTCATTTGGGTTACAGACCCCAACACAGATGTTTTCCCATCATTCATAAAAAGACACAAATTTACAAACCATCTTTCTTCACATTTGTGCCTATCTCCTTGTTTTTAAAGTTTCCAACACAACCCACAAAAACAATACCTGAAATACTACATGAACCCACATCTGAAGTGCATCTAGAGGCCCGGCATTAACCCTGGGGGTTATCTCACACATTGACCTTAACCTGGAATTAACCTTGGGCTCTAACACACAATTTTCTGGAGTTAGTGTCGGGGATCATCTCATATGTCCTGAAATTTGAGCACATCTGCAGCTCTAAGCTCTTTAATCACAAGAAAATTTAAAAACTTACAATGCTACAAATAAGAATCAACATTTTTAATCCCTTACCCTAAACAAATAGGCAGCTTCCTGCTCCCCTATGATGTGGGTCTGTGCTTTGGGAGAGGAGGAAGATTTGCCTTTGTTGTTCTTCCCAGTCACAGGTGTCTCTTGAAGGACTGAGAGAAGAGTCGAGGGGAGATCCTGGACTCAACGGTGTTTCCAAGAGTACCTATCTACTAGAATAGAATCATTTCTTTCAGAAATTGTTTCACCTCTCACTGCTCATTTGCCTAAAATGTAGCACTGAATCCAGGCCTTGAGGAATTCAGCTAATTCTCTAAACTCTGAGCCTATTTCGGTAATGATCTGGGAAAGTCTGTTCCCCTACTAAGAAAGCTTAGGCTAACCATATACATCTTGAACCAAAACCTGAGACGTGTACTTGAACGATGGTGACATATATCAAATTGGGCTGAGGACAGATAATCTGGAATATGGAACTCATGCCCATTTTTCATCCTAGATTTTCCATTCTTCTGAATTTCTTTCAAGAACCTCCTAGTTCCCCGTGGGCTCTCAAGCTACCCCACAGTTCTGTTTACCTCAATAAGGGACAGGAACACATTATGTAAAATGAGGTACCTCAAATCTTTCAAACCATGAAAAATTATATATAAACATCATTTTATTTAACTTAATAAAACTTTACCCAGTATATAGTTTCCCCTTACTACTTATTTATGAGGTCACTAGGAAAATCCCTACTCTGTTCACATGTTTCCCTCTGTTGATCTTTGACATCCCCTCTTCTCCCCATCGCCCTGCAGCTCCTCCCTTCTCTGGGCTATAGTACAGAGCCCCTTTTCTTCTTTCCTATATAATTCTAAACACAAGCTCTGCCAATAACCCTAAGCTATTGCTGCATCGTACTGATTTGCACCAGCTGTGCCTCATGGTGGTTAACCCAGACTCAGAACTGGTCTCTTTAGATCTTCCTCAGGGAACACGATTACACATATACATCTAAAAGTCACAACCAGGGTGGGTGGAAATTGAGCCAAAAATAAGCAGATCCTGTTTTGAACTACTGAGCACATTAAATAAGGGGCGGGAATACAAATGGAGGAAAGAAAACTCCTACCCAGGGTTGTAACTCAAAGATTTTCATGTATACATAAAGCAAACTGTAAATTACTGTAAAGATGGCCTGCCCTTTCAAATACCCCACTTCCAAATGAAATATGAACATTCTTATATTGGTGGGGATGAGGAAAAGGGAAAACCAGAACAGAGAGTAGAGGAAGGGCAGACTAACATAAAGAATAAGTCAAACACCAATGAGAAGAGAATGACCAAGAACTTTGTCATGTAACTAGAGTTCACAAAGCTTAATGTCTTTGACAATCATATTATTGTAAAAACGAAGTCTATGGAGCAACAGTTGAGACTGAGTATAATGACGTTATTCTGCAACTTTGAGCAAATCACAATCTCAGATCATCAGTTTTTCTATCAACTCCCTCCCTGAGGAGTCCCAGACCAGGTCACCAGATGGTTTGTATATACTGAATTGTCTGGCCTGTTTATTTTCCATTATGAAGCCATGTGTAATGGCCCTGTGTTTAAACATGATCAGATAGAGCACGTGACTGTTATTAGAATGTAATCATCCTTTGTCTCTGTCACAGAGCAACCATGTTCCAGATTCTCCAAACCAAACTCAAATCATCCTAACTCCATAGAAAATGGAGAAATGCCATTGGTTTGTGTTGAAAGAAAAATCTTCTGGATTATGAAGTTACTTATAATTTCAAAAACTCTGGCTAACCTCAAGGTCAAGTGCATAAACATGATCCAACTGATGCAAGAGGACATCAGCAGTCTAAGAAAAAGATGATAAAGTGAACTTTTTATTAAAAAGCTTGTCTACATACAAGTTAAGTTGCCAAAAGCTATCTTCCAGTCTGTTTCCCGGTAAATCCAGGAAAGACACTAAACAAGCCTCTACTCACATCTGCTGTTGATGGAGGCCAACCTGGTACGCTTTGGCTCAGGACAGCTTCTTGGCAAATTCATAGACTGGAAATGTGTAGGAAACAGAATTTCTATGCAAATTTCCTTCTTGAAGTTGTGAAAGTTAGTTTCTGTTCACTAAAAATAGCAGCAATGTGACTGCAGGCTCCCAACAAAACACAGCGTTCCATCGGACACCAGACAACAATAGATTCCTAAGCACTGGCAATATGAGGACAAAGGGAGATCACACCAACAACGGCAGATGGGGTCCTGATGTTTTGGGGGACAAAATCTCCTCAGGAGGCACAAAGCTTACAGGGCTTGTCATGACCTGACCCGCTACCCTCCTTTCAACCTCCTTCCAATGAACCCATCTCCATCTGTGTTGAACTACCCTCGCTCTCCATTCCCTCTGGTCTCTGCCTTCGCCTGACGTGCCCCTGTGAACCACTCCCCTCCGCCCTGCCCATCTCCAATGCAGCCCATGCATCACCTACTTCTAAACATTGTTAATTACTTCTAAATTTTCCTAACCTCCCAAATTCAGGTAAAATATGCCCCATATGTGCTCCTTTACAACCTGATATATTTATTCCCTTTTAATTGCTCTGTTCACATGCCTGAAGCTTTTATCTTAAAAATCTAAATTTCCCACTCAACTTTAAGTTCCACATTGGAGAGGATGTGTCAGTTCAGTTCATAGAAGTTACTCAACAAATGTGACAACGTGATTCAAGAGAACGACTTGACTCACTATTCTTTATTTACTAAGGTAGTGATTAGTTTATTTTATTAACTCTCTGTTTATTAACTCTCATTTTATTTATTGCTTTTATTTTTTTTATTTTTTTAAAATGTTTATTTTTTAGTTGTAGGTGACAGAATACCTTTATTTTATTTTTATGTGGTGCTGAGGATCGATCCCAGTGCCTTATGCGTGCTAGGCGAGCACGCTACCACTGCGCCATAATCCCAGCCCCACTGCTTTTATTTTTATGAGTTAAATTTCTAGAAGTGCAAAAGACACAGAAGAGCATAAACATAAATAATCACATTCATGTTACCACCACCTGGAATTGACAAATGTTAGTGTTTCATATGACTTCCAGTCTACTAAACACAATTCTTAAAGGGCCAAAATGCAAATCATTTTGGGGTCAATCCTGAGTTAACTAGAGTTAAGATGAGACACAATATTATTAAGCCCTTGCTATGTGCCAATCATTACACTGAAGGGTTCATATACATCGCATATTCAACCTTTCTCTAAGGGTATTATTATATACAATTTATAGATGTTAAAAAAACTGGGACTTGAAAGATTAACTAATTAACTCCAAATTAATATAGCCAGTTAATGTCAAACCATGTTCAAACCAATTCCATTCAGATCCAAAATACATGGTGCTTTCCTCTTTATTGTTACCATCCTCAAATTCTATCTATGTTTGGAAGGAACTTGAACTTTGTGAGCCAGAGAATGTGTTTTCGCATATGTTATTCATCCATTCATCCAACAAACATCAATTAAGTATCTACTCTGGGTTGTGTGTTGCTTTCTCTCATAAATGTGCAGAAAATTAAGTCAACCAGGACACTGCATTCACAAGCACTCTGGTTCACTTAACTGAAGAATTGGAAATTAAGAGGTTGTAAAATGCCATGGAAGTTTCTCCACTGCAAAAGAAACGCAACCATCAAAACCATGCTTTTGAGAAAAGCAGCACTAAAAGGCTGACTTAACCCCCACTGGTTAAGGATGACAAATGATAAGCTGCACTCAGACTAGATGACCCCTGAAATTTTTCTCCTGGTCCTACAATGACTATGATCTTGTGATTATGTTATAAAAAGACTTTATGAAGAGACCAGATTTTTAAAGTAAGCTATCCTTTATGATTTCTTCAATGCCCCACATTTTGTTTTCACAATAAAACAAAAAACGAATCGTATGGAACCTAGGGCTGAATAATTTAGCCCATTTCTTAGCTCAAGTTCTTACCGTTACTCACTGGCCACCTCTGTGTGGCTCTGAGTCAGGCCTGGGGTAGTTCAGCCCCTGCACCTCCTTTCTTGCGCTGCCTGGCTTCCGAAAACACATGACACTGAGCTCCCTGCCAAAAGTGGATCACTTGTCCCTTCATATGTACTTGGGATCTAGAGGTGGGTGACACCTCTTCCAGGAAGTCCTGAGAGTGAGGAAATCACCTTTCATGACAGTATCATCAGCATGAACTTCTGGTAGTAAATTAAACCACTTCTGTTTTGGTTTTTTTTGGTACCAGGGACTGAACTCAGGGGTACTCTACCACTGAGCCACATCCCCAGCCCCATTTTGTGTTTTATGTAGAGACAGGGTCTCACTGAGTTGCTTAGTGCCTTGCTATTGCTGAGGCTGGCTTTGACCTCGTGATTCTCCTGCCTCAGCCTCCCTAAGTGCTGGGATTACAGGCGTGCAGACACCCACTGGAAATCCTAGCTCTTTCTGTGTTCCCCAAACTCCGTCATCCTCAATTATTCCTTTAAAATAGCTCCTTCTCCCACATTGATGGAGCAGAACTCTTCCTTCACAATGTTTCAAGTCTTTGTGTTTGTCCTTCTTAGTTTTCTTGGTCAACATTTTTACTTTGAAACAATTCAGATTTGTTCTTACACTGTATTCTTCCTACTTAAAATGATGTTTTGAGGCAACAATGAGTTAGTTTGTAAGCATGGCTGACCATGAGGGTAAACAAGAGTGGGAGGACTCCTTGGCTGACTGGGGACTTTGTTCACCAGGCTATTTGCTTTTTTTGTCACCGTGTTCACTATATACATATGTTGCCGATTCTCAGAAATCTACTAAAATTGTAATGTTTCCTATTATTGACAAGTACAAGCCACACACAGTGAAACTGTGGCTCTGAGCCTTGGGTCTGCTTTCATATGACATCAGAGAAAGCACCCCTAATCCTCAGAAATTCCATCACTTGGAAGCTCTTCTCAGGGTGACCAGGCCTACAGAGCTGTTTATCTGGCCATTCCTTTGTGGGTTAGTTCATTTGCTCATTCATTCAACAAATATCTCAACATTGCAATGACATAAGTTTGAATAAAACAGACAAAGTTCTTTGTGTTAGGAGCTCATGGTGTACTGGAAAAGAATATAAAACAAGCAACTGCCATACAATGTGATAAATGTACATGAAGGGGGGTGGTGGGAAGAACAGGAAAAATGGGAGGGTGGAGAGGAGGGAGGGAAGAAATGACTAGGCACAAGATGCCACCCACAGAGTCTGCCAGGCTCCTGATCACCACTGTGAGGTACTGAGAGGGGGAAATGGAACCCATCTGTGGTGTTCAGAGCTAGAGCCCTTGGGTGGTGATTACGATTAGATAAGATCATCAAGGTGGAGGGCCCATGATTGACTACGGTGGGCTTTATGAGAAGAGAGGAAGCAGAGGACACGCACTTGTCCACACTGCCTGTCTCTCACCCTGTGTTGCCCTGCACCTCCTGGGGACTTTGCCATCAAGAAGGCCATCACCAGGTACAGCCCCTCAACCCTGGATCAGAACTGTGAGCCAAAATAAATCTATTCTCAATCTGTCATATTTTGTTATTAGCAATAGAAAATGGACTAAGTACTCTTCCCTCAATGATTCAATAATGAAAGTCTCTGTCCTAAGAAATTTACAGATTGTAACTCAAATCTCATATAACCTTATCAGCATACCCATTTCACAGATGAGGAAACTGAAGCAGATTAATAAATTTGTTGATATCACAGCCAGTCTGGCTCCAAAGTCCATGTTCCTTGTACATGATACAGTTTCTGTATTCAGTAAGTATTTATTAGGTACCTACTATGTGTCAGACACTGAATAATGTTTGACACATACAGATGAACATGACAGAAGCCCTGTCACTGAGGAGCATTCATTCTAGTTTGAGAAATAGCAATATATAAACATATGCATGCTGTTCATGTAATGAGTCTTGAGATAGTGAAAGAGTATTATGGGACCCTGCAGGAAGGTCACTAACCTGGTCAGAAGGGTCAAGGAGGAACCCTGTGAAGAGGTGATAATCAAGCACCTTCTCACAGCAGCAATGAATCTTAACCATATGAAACACAGATGTTCTAAGTCCCCTGTTATGGTTTAGATATGAGGAGTCCCCCAAAAGTTTTTGTGTTAATGCAAAAATATCCAGAGGTAAAATCACTGAATTATGAGAACTGTAACTTAATTAGTTGGTTCTAGCTTGAATGGGCTGACTAGGCAGTAAATGGAGGCAGGTGGGCATGGCTAGAGGATGGGTCACTGAGGTCACGCCACAGGAGAGTACATCTTCTCTGTGGCCCTTCCTTTCTTCTTTCTCTCTTGCTTTCATTCTTGCTCTCTGCTTCCTGACCACACCATGAGCTGAGCAGCTTTCCTCCACGGGGCCCTTCTGCAGTGATGTGATGTCTCGCCATGTGCCCAGGGCAATGGAGTTGTCTGTCTATGGATTGAGACCTCTGAAACCATGAGCCCAAAATAAAAGTTGTTCTTGTTGAGTACTCTGGTCACAGTGACACAAAATCTGACTAAAACAATCCTTTAGACTATGAAACTTACTGACATAATCAAATAGTTTTAACCATAGCAAAACTTGGGCAGCAAGGGTCATGAAGGAAAATAAAAGACAGAGTTGATGCATCAGAGCTAGAGCGGCTTCTCTGACTCCAGGTGTGTGTCTCATGGTGAGAGCTACGTCATATTATAGATATTTATTTTTTCTATATATAATGATGCTTTGATATCTTAAAAAACAAAAAACTTCCTTGCTGTGAGAGACTGCACTCTCAGGGCTAGCTAACTCCAAAAGATAATAAAGGGCCCAGAGATGCCCTGTACATCTCAGGAGACAATATATTCCTCTACCTGATCATCCTGGGTTGAAACTAGAGACCACCCCATAGCCCAGTGCCCACTGAAATTATTCAAACTAGCCAATCCTAAAGGGATCCCCCTACCCTGCCTTGCCTGTGAGGAATGCCCTAAACCTTCCCTCACTCCTGTCTTCTGCCTCCGTGCTACCACTGTCTCTTTCCTGTGTGGCTCTGGGTGGCATGCCCTTGCCACCTGTCTCTAGAACCTGTGAGGACGACAAACTCTGCTCTTTCTCTCTTACATCCCACCTTGTGGCAGCACATGACTATCTCATTAAAAGAAAAAATAGCAGGGCACAGGAAAACTCTGATGTGATTCTGGCCAGCATTAATGCCCAAAGAAGCAACAGGAATTCAAGACATGGGTGAAAATATCCAGGACCTCAATCAATAGCTTAGGGAACTGGAGCACAGCTCAGTATGCAGAAGACAAAGCTACAAAGAGCTAAGCAGACTTTTGGAGAATCCAGTTAAACAGGATGGAGTTAAAAGGCGGGGGTGCAGTCTCCTTATTGGAATACTGGAAACCAATATGGACCGAATGTTTCTGTTCCCCTAAATCCATACCTTGAAATCCTGACCTCCGATGTGATGGTATTAAGACGTGGGGCCTTTAAAAGATATTTAAGTCCCAAAGGGGAAGCCCTCATGAATGAAGTTACAGCTGTTATGAAAGAGGAGCTCTCTAGCTATTTCTCTGTGTAAGGACATAGAAAGAAGGCAGGTGTCTACCACCTGGAAGAGGCCCCCCACTGGAACCTGACCATGCTGATACCCTGATCTTGGGCTTCCAGCTTCCAGAACTGTGACAGATAAATGTCTGCTTCTTATAATCCACCCAGTCCATAGTACTTTGTTATAGCACACTAGACTGGCTGAGAAAGATACTGGATAGGGGAAATGAAGGGACAGCTCAGTCACAAAAACTAAGCCAACAATGCAAGGAAGGAAGAAGGTTAGGCCTCAATAGGCGTGTGGGTATTTGTTCACACTGGACATCACAGAGCCACTCTGCAAGCAAGACTGGTACCACATATTGAGCTGAGTTTGTCGCCCGGGCCCAGACTAGTTAGGGTTGAGCAGGGAAACAGAAAGTGGAGACAGATTGATTTAAATAATTTTGCTGGCTTCATCAGGAAATAGAAGTATAACACCGAAGAAAGACAAACTGGAATTTAAATCTTACTCTGCAATTTACCAGTTATGTATCTTTTGGCATGCACCTTAACTCTAATCTTCAAGATTCTTACAAGTAACTGGGCAAATGAGCTAAACAGACATTTTCCAAAAGAAGTGAGCATGGCCAATATTATAAAGGAAAAAAAGTTCAACATCTTTAGCTATCAGAGAAATGTAAATCAAAAATACAGTGAGATTCCATGTCACCCTAGTCAGAAGAGCTATTATAAAAAAAAAAATTTAAAAATGCTGGAGAGCATGTGGGAAAAAGGAACTCTTACCCTACTGGAATGCAAACTAACTAGTATAGCCACTCTGGAAATCAGTACATAGATTCTTCAAAAAACTAAAAACAGATCATATAATCCAGCTAAACCAATCCTGGGTATATATCTGGAAGAATCAAAGTCAGTATATAATTAAGACACCTGCATGTCCATGTTTATTGTAGCACGATTCACAACAGCCAAGTTATGGAACCAGTCTAAGTGCCCAACAGAAAATCAATGGACAAAAACAATGTGAGACACACACACACACACTGGATTATTATTAGGCCATAAAGAAGAATGAAATCATGTCATTAAGAAAATGAATAAAACTGGAGAGTATCATGTTAAGTAAAATAAGAATCAGAAAGACAAGTATCACATATTTTAAATATCTGATCTCATATATGGAATCCAGGGGGAGGGGAATATTAGGGAAGGGGAAGGGGGGTATGAAGAGGGGGAAAAGGAAGGGATACAGTCAGAGTACATTAAAAGTATGTGTGAAAATGTCACACAGCAACCCATTATTCTGTACAATTAATAGGCACTACCAATTATAATTTTAAAAAATCTCCACAGCTCTCAAAGTAGTGATGCTAGCTGGTCTTTCACAGCAGGGACAGCCTTTGTGGAGGGGCCAATATTCAAAAATATTAAAAATAAGACATTCTTATAAATAAAATGAAAAATGTTCCCATGGCTATGATACTTAAATATGTTGATGAATATGAAATTGCCAAACACAGTTGTTTTTTTTTTTTGGTACTGGGGATTGAACTCAGGGGCACTCGACCACTGAGCTACGTCCCCAGCCCTATTTTGTGTTTTATGTAGAGACAGGGTCTCCCTGAGTTGCTTAGCAATTCGCCGTTGCTGAGGCTGGCTTTGAACTGGCGATTCTCCTGTCTCAGCCTCCCTAAGTGCTGGGATTACAGGCTTGAGCCACTGAGCCCAGCTCCAAACACAGTTCTTAATATGAAGTAGGTACTCTTTAATGGCATTTTCCCTCCCTTACAGACTCCAGTTGAATATTATTCAATGTATTTCATCTCTCACTACTAATGATATGTCTACTTTACTCATCTTAGAGACCCATGCTTCAAAGCATTTTTACACATTAAGAACTTCCTAGGAAGTAACTTTCTATGCCTTTGTCTCATATAAAAATTTTGACAGAAATAAAAAAGAATTCATTTAGAATCCTAAAGGAGAACCCTAGCTCTGTCTTCGAGCAGAGCCTTTAAGTTCAGCAGAGCTGGCTCTTCAGAATTTAATACAAAGCACTCCCACTGCTTGTCCAAATTGTCATCCAGCTTTTTTCAAGTTCTCTCTCTTCTTGTGGCTCAGATGAGTATGATTTAATCTCCAAAGCATGCATGATGATCACATTACTATTTCCTCCTCCAAGAATGTGATGTTTCAATGTGGGGCCCCATTCCTGAACCAGAGAGAGGAAGAGGTCATCTGTCCAGTCTCTGTACAGGCATCCACTGGATTAACTTCACACAGAACATCTCTGTTCCAGGGAGAATATTACTTATTTGGGTGTCATTCTCACAAATGTAAAACACTGAATACAGATAAGCCCCATGCTTAGTGAATGACCCAAAGCAAATTTAATCAGCAATACCAAAAATAAATACATAAAAATCACCATGACTTAATGCTATCCAGTACTGCATCAAATGAATGGATCTCTTTTATACTCAGAGATCAGAGATGACAATATTTTGGTTGATGCTTCAATTTACAGAAACAACACATTACCATTAAATAGTGAAAATGACTCACCAATCAATCACTAAGCATTTACTTCGATCTGGATCCAATAGTTTGCCAGTGCTTTAAGATTTTAAGTGAAACAGAATTAAGACTAACAGGCATGGTTTCAAAGACAGACAGTCTGGCTGGAGAGGAAAAAAGAACAACCCAAATAATCCCCAGTTTAGGACTGACTAGCCTAATGTGAACAGAGAAGAGAGAACAGCGTGAGCCTGAGTAGTGTTGAGGCACTCTAGACCATCCCACACAGGTCTCACAGTTGTATTTTTGAAAAACAAACATGACCGTGTCACTACCCCTTCCTAAAACTCTTCATTGACTCCCCTACCCACAGGAGAGTTTTCAATCTAAGTGAGACACAAGACATTACTTAGTTGGTCCCTCTCAGCGTCATCTCTTATCCTTCCACTTAAGAGGAATGCTTAAGATGCTCCAAACTCTAGGACATTCTCTCTGACGCTTCTCTTAACACAGATTTCCTTCCTCGATGAATATTTCATCTGATTGCCCTTCTAATGTTCTATTTGCCAGGCTGATTTCTCCTTTTCCTTTAAGAGTGAACTCAAGTACTAGCTTGCTGGGGAGCTCACCTTCCCTGACATCCACACGTACATCAGCACATTCAGACCCAGGCTGGACTGTACACTCTAGGCTCCCAAAACACCTGAGGACACATGCATCATCCAGAGCACCATTTAACATGCACCACTATACTGCAATTATTGAGTGATTAGGTTTAACTCTGGTGTATCATCCCATTGCCCATTTTTTAAGATCAACTTCATTGAGGTATAATTTATACATAACAAAACAGGTCCATTTTAAGTATATATCTAGCTCAGTGAGTTTTAACAAGTATGTACCCCCAGGTAAGCTACCACAGTGATCACGAAGCAACATTTTCATCACCACAAAACATGTCCTATCCTCCCTCTACTCTTGATCACTTTTTAAAACAAAAGATGCTGAGATTTTATAGTGACATTTGGTTTTCATCTTTGACCCCCTTAACAATTCAATATTTTCTACTACACACAGGTATTATTTATAACTTAAAATTAAATATTTATATTTTAAAAGCATATTTGGAATAGTTACAATTAATCACTACATTGAAAATGAAAATAATACTTTAACTTCAAATATACTTGACACTAACTTGTACCTATATAAAACTTTTAAATGATTAGAAGTCAGTAGTGAACATTTATGTGTTAGAAAATACTTAACTAAATATGACCAAAAAATAGAAATTAAATATTACCTAAGATAATTCTTTCTAACCCACAAAAATATTTTTTAATGATGCATTTTCTTAAAATCTAGATTTTTGATGGAAACTTTTAAAGAGAGAACCTCCAGGAGGATGAGAGCATGTGCTCCTAAGCTAGCCCTTGTTTATGTATGTGTGCGCCAGTCCTGACGTGGGGATAAAAAGAAGTTCTCTGGAGCCACCTCTCCCCCACAGAGCCCAGGCAGCCCAGGACAGCCCCCGCCCACTGGTGAGGGACCAGGCTCAGGCCCAGGCACAGGACAGCCCACCACACTGAGGACCACGCCCGCACATCACAGTGCTGTATCTCCAAATAGGCCACCCAAAGCCATCATTTGGCCTACCATCTTTCAGCCTCATCTCTAAAAGTGGTCGCCACCATCATGGGTCATCTCCAATGCCATCTCAGGTTACCTCTGCTGCTGCTACCACCATCTTTAGTTGCAGCAGCTTCTATCTTGGGACACTGGCTTGGGCTAGAAGCCCAACAGCAAGGTAGTTATAGGTTTAATGCTAGCCCACCACCAACTAGGGATGTGGCTGCTTCCATCTAGGAACAACAGCCAGGACGTGGAAGACCATCACCAAGGTCCCTGCGGGCTTGATTACACCAGAGATATCCCTGCTAGGTGTGCTAATAGCCATCATCTTGTTGCAGAAACATGAGAGAGCCTTGCACAGGGTTGCCTCATTTTCTTTTTTCTTATGTTAACAGCCAACTTCTTTTAATTCATCTTTCACTCTTCCTATGATCTAATACCTCTATATTCTCACCTCCTACACCTCATAAACACCACACCCTTCACGCCCCCATTTCTCTCTGTCCACCACTAGAACCCATAGACCCTTTTGCAAATCTACTGTTTATATTGCAGATAGTAACTGAACACCTCATTCCTGTTTATTGTGTCAAAACTGTAATTGTCTAAATAGAAACTATTTGGTTTAAGGCTATATATTGTTTGCATTGGGTGCTGTTAATATTGATCTTCCCCTTAAAGGCGAGATATCTGAAACCTACAGGGACACGATAAGATTGTAGGGTAGAAACTATAATACCTCAGTTCAGTACTGCTAGAGGGGAAGACACACAGAAAGCATAACAAGACAAGGGAAGAAAGTGCCCCAAAGAAACCAAGATGATTCAGTAATAGAATCCATTGACAGCACAGTAGATGGAATGTCAGAGAAGGAGTTCAGAATTACATAGTTAAAATGATCTGCAAAATCAAACAATGACATAAGAGATCAAATACAGGCAACAATTGATCACTCCAACAAAGAGATAGGAGAGCAAATACAAATAGCAAAAGATTACTTCAAGAAAGAGATAGTGTTTCTGAGGAAAAAAAAAGAAATTCTTGAAATGAAGGAAACAATAAACCAAATAAAAAACTCAATAGAAAGCATCACTAACAGACAAGATCACTTGGAAGACAGAACCTCAGACAACGAAGACAAATATACAATCTTGAAAATAAAATCAACCACACAGTGAAGATGGGAAGAAACCATGAACAGAACATCCAAGAATTATGAGATAATACCAAAAGACCAAATCTAAGATTTGATCAGGATAGAGGAAGGTACAGAGATACAAGCCAAAGTAATGCACAATCTCTTTAGTGAAATAATATCAAAAAATTTCCCAAACATGAAGAATAAATTGGAAAATCAAATTTAAGAAGCTTACAGGACACCTAATGTACAAAATTACAGATCCACACCAAGGCACATTATAATGAAAGTATCTAGCATACAGAATAAGGATAGTGTTTTAAAAGCTGCAAGAGAAAACTTTCAGATTACATATATGGGGAAACCAATTCAGATCTCAGTGGATTTCTCAGCCCAGACCCTCAAAGCTAGGAGATCCTGGAACAACATATACCAAGCTCTGAAAGAAAATGGATGCCAACCAAGAATCTTATTTCCCACAAAATTAAGCTTCAGGCTTGATGACGAAATAAAAACCTTCCATGATAAACAAAAGTTTAAAAAAATTATAGTGAGAAAGCCTGTACTACAGAACATTCTCAGCTAAATGTTCCATGAAGAGGAAATTTTAAAAATAGTGAAAATCAGCAAAGAGAGGTACTACACTAAAGGAAAAACCAATCAAAGGAGAAACAGAGTTAAGTAAAAAACCACAACAAACCACAATGACCAGGAATACAAACTATATTTCAATAATAACCCTGAATATTAATGGCTTAAACATACCAATTAAGACATAAACTGGTAGATTGGATTTTTTAAAAAAGACTCAACAATATTCTGCCTTCAAGAGACTCACCTTATTGGAAAAGACATCCACAGACTGAAAGTGAAAGGATGGGAAAAAACATACCACTCACATGGACCACATAAACAAGGAGGGGTTTCCATCCTCATATTAGATAAAGTGAACTTCAAATCAAAGTTAGAAGGCATAAAGAAAGTCATTTCATAATCCTTAAGGGAATCATACATAAACAAGACATAGCAATTGTAAATATTTATGCCCCAAACAATGGAGCATCTACATACATTAAACAAATAGTTCTCAATTTCAAGAATCAAATAGACCACAACACAATAATACTGGATGACTTTAACACACTTCTCTCACCACTGGATAGGTCTTCCAAACAAACACTAAACAAAAAAATTATAGAACTTAATAATACAATCAATAATTTAGACTTAACATATATATATATATATATATATATATATATAATATTTCATCCATCAATGAGTGAATACACTTTTTTTTCAGAATCACATGGATCCTTCTCTAAAATAGACCATATGTTGTGCCACAAAGCAAGTCTTAGCAAATACAAAAAAATAGAGCTACTACACTGCATTCTATCAGACCATAATGGGATAAAATTAGAAATCAATGATAAAATAAAAAATAGAAGCTACTCTAACACCTGGAGACTAAGTATTATGCTACTGAATGACACACAGATAACAGAATACATCAGGGAGGAGAAAAAAATTCTTAGAAGTAAATGAGAACTTTGATACAACACATCAAAATCTCTGAGACACTATGAAGGCTGTGCTAAGAGAAAAGTTCACGATGTTGAGCTCATTCATTAAAAGAAGACAAAGTCAACAAATAAATGACCTGACATTACATCTCAAAGCCCTAGAAAAAGAAGAAAAAATCAACACTAAAAGCAGTAAAAGATAGGAAATAATTAAAATCATGGCTGAAAACAATGAAATTGAAACAAAAGAAACCATTGAAAAAATTGACAAAACAAAAAGCTGGTTCTTTGAAAAAATAAATAAAATTGATAAACCATTAGCCATCTTAACAAAAAGGAGAGAGAAAACTCAAATTACTAAAATTTGTGATGAGAAAGGAAATATCATGATAGATACTACTGAAATACAGAAGATAATTAGAAACTATTTTAAAAATTTATACTCCAATAATATACAAAATACTGATGACTTCAACAAATTTCTAGAGAAATATAATCTTCCCAAACTGAATTGGGAGGACATACACAATTTAAACAGATAATTTAGAACAATGAAATAGAAGATGCCATCAAAAACCTACCAACCAAGAAAAACCAAGGACCAGATGGATTCTCAGACAAGTTTTACAAGACCTTCAAAGAAGAATTAACATCAATATTCCTCAAATTATTCCATGAAATATAAAAGGAGGGAACCCTTCCAAACTCATGCTATGAAGCTAGTATCACCCTGATACCTAAGCCAGACAAAGACACATCAAGGAAAGGAAACTTCAGACCAATATCCCTGAAGAACATAGATACAAAAATTCTCAATAAAATTCTGGCAAATCACATAGAAAAACATATTTAAAAGGTAGTACACCATGATGAAGTGGGGTTCATCCCAGGGATGCAAGGTTGGTTCAAGATACAGAAATCAAAAAAATGTATTCATCACATCAATAGATTTAAAGATAAAAATCATATGATCATCTCAATAGATGCAGAAAAATCATCTGATAAAATACAACACCCTTTCATGTTCAGAACACTAGAAAAACTAGGGATAGTAGGAACATACTTCAACATTGGAAAAGCTATCTACACTAAGCCCAAGGCCAACATTATTCTAAACAGAGAATAATCAGAAGCCTTCCCTCAAAGAACTGGAACAAGACAGGGATGCCCTCTCTCACCACTCCTATTCAACATAGTCCTTGAAACTCTAGCCAGAGCAATTAAGAAATTGAATTAAAAGAAATTAAAGGGATATGAATAGAAAAAGAAGAACTCAAAATATCACTATTTGCCAACAACATGATTCTATACTTAGAGGATCCAAAAAACTCCACCAGAAAACTTCTAGAATTAATAAATGAATTCAGCAAAATAGTACCCAAAAATACCCCAAAATCAAATGCATTTCTATACATAAGTGATGAACTCTCCAAAAGAGAAATTAGGAAAACTACCCCATTCACAATAGTCTCAAAAAAATAAAATAAAATACTTTGGAATCAATCTAACTAAAGAGGTAAAAAACCTCTACAATGAAAACTACAAAACACTAAAGAAAGACACTGAAAAAGACCTTAGAAGATGGAAAGATATCCCATGTTCTTGGATAGGAAGAATTATATTGTCAAAATGGCCATACTACCAAAAGCATTATACAGATTTAATGCAATTCCAATTAAAATCCCAATAACATTCCTCATAGAAGTAGAAAGAGCAATCATGAAATTCATTTGGAAAAATAAGAGACCCAGAATAGCCAGAGCAATCCTTAGCAAGAAGAGTGAAACAGGAGGTATCACAGTGCTGGACCTTAAACTATACTACAGAGCTATAGTAACAAAAACAGCACAGTATTAGTGCCAAAATAGACATGTAGACCAATGGTACAGAATAGAAGACACAGAGACAAACCAGTATAAATACAGCTATTTCATACTAGACAAAGGCACTGAAAACACATTGGAGAAAAGATAGCCTCTTCAACAAATGGTGCTAGGAAAACTGAAAATCCATATGCAGAAAAATGAAATTTAACCACTATCTCTCACCATGCACAAATCTCAACTCAAAGTGGATCAAAGACCTAGGAATTAGATCAGAGACCCTATATTCAAGTCCCCAACTAATCTTTATCTAGATCATTTTTCAGGCTGAGCTTGTATCAGACAACTTTGAGGGATGTGCTAATGTCTAGCAGTAGATCAAAATGCAAGCTTGCTTACTGGCTACTATAAAATGGCAAGATTCCTAAGCTCAATGTTCTTCTCCTGTGCAGACATCTATTTAAGTCCACCTATGTCACTCCTATAGGAATCAGGATATATGAAACCAAAACAAACATAACGATACTCTGGCTACTGCTTTTATTGTGAATAACAAAATGTTTTTTGCTCTGAGCCAAGAGTCTCATGTCATCTTTCAGCATCCACAAAATTATAGCAAGTTAACATGTAGGATAAAAAGCTCAGACCCTTCACAGTTCTTGACAAACATCTTAAAAAATAAAAATATGAACAAAAAGCAAGCAAGAAGCTAAAAGAAAAACCATAAGATTTAAAAAGCAAATGAACTTCTAGAAGTACAAAAATAGAAATGAAATTTAAAAATCAATAGTTAAGGAGCAGATTAGATACTGCTGAGGAGAGAATTAGTGAATTGGAAGATAAATATAAAATAAACCAGAATGCAACACAGAGAGGAATAAAAACATAGTAACCCTGAAAGAGGTTAAGGGGCATAAACAAAGAGTGAGAAAAGCAAAAATAAAATCTTATCGGAGTTGCAAAAGAATGAATTTGAAAAGAAAATTATAAAAATGTTTACAGACTAGAAAAGACACCCATTCAATTATTTGTGAAGCCCATCATGAATTCCAAAATGTTAAATAAAAAGAAGTCCACATCAAAAACAGAAGAATGAATTGATCTCTTTGTATAATTGCAAAACTGAAGGTTTAAGTATTAAAAGGTAAAGATATTATATTCAAAAGAATAAAAATTAAACTAGCTCCTTCTCCAGAGCAATGGAAAGTAAAGGACTATGGAATATTTCCAATGTACTGAAAGAAAATAACTTATAAATCTATACTCATCTAAACTATATTCTTAAGAATGCACTCAAAATAAAGACATCTTAAGATGGGGTTGGGGAAGAGGAGGTGAGTTTGGTTATTGTTAGACTCTTAAGACAATTAAATACTAAAAAGAAAAAGAAAAATGGTCTCAAGTGGATATGAGATGCAAAAAGAATTGACAAAGAATAAGATTTTATTTTAGACCAACTAGATAGAAAAATTTAAAAACCTGACTATTTTGAGAGTTGCCAAGAGTGTGGAACAAGGGAAATTTTTATGCACTGATGGTAGAAGCATACAGCAGCACAACTTTGGAAAACTATTTGACAATGACTTGGAAAACACAACTTTCATGTATCTAACTAAAAAATTTACCTAATAAGTATTAATCAAGAAAAAACTTTTATATACAAGCATGTGTAAATACTTTCCAAAGTTTCCTCCTACCCTTAGGATGATGACGATGATGATGATGATGATGATGATTGTGTTAATGACACTCTATTAGATACATGAGAAAATGAATTTTCCATGTTTGCAATATGAGGACCAGATCCTAGACAACCACCCAAGATAATGAATACCACCTCAGGAGGCCCCCTCAGAAAATAGATGTTAGTCTTTCAGGTACCATGTATTAAGGATTCTATGTTTTGCCTTCTGCACTTCTATACCACAGTCATTATTTTGAAGCTCTTACTTTTGTATTTCTCTGATATGTTCTTTCCTATGTATTAAAACCAGTAACTTTCATTCCAGCTTTAGCACACATAAGACAAATCCTAAGCTCAGTGAAGTTAGAACTTTTCCATGTTTAGGTGAACATCTCCATTCTCTTCTCCAATCTCCCTTTTTCAACTCTTCATTCAACTATGTATACAGTTAAGAGGTTCTTACTATTATTATTTATGATTTTACCTGAAACACCTAATAAGAATAACACTTATAATTTATAATTCCCACTAAAAGAATAAGATCATCTTCCCCTACCTTGAATGCTCTCTCTCTCTCTCTCACACACACACACACACACACACACACACACACATACACACCAACTGTTGGATATGTCAAAATGAAATTTCAGTATAATAGGTTTGAGAGGAAAAAGGGTAACAGAAGGGCAGCCTGGAGAGATGATAGGAAGAAGATGGCCTCTAGCTATGCCATTGGTGTATCTGAAGCCAAACTGCAGACCACACGCATATAAGTCTCAGATCATTCTTTTTAAAGCCTGCTATGTTTACCTACTTTGCCTTTGTCCAAATCACTGTGTAGTCATTAATATTCAGTCATGGCTGTGCCTATGGCCCCTGAATAAAGATATATCCAGCAGGCCTGTGGTGCTGGCTGTGCTAAGAATTATAATTCTGGGTATGAGTAATTCCATCATTGCACCAATTGCATCAGTTAGAGTTGTCTTACCTCCTCTGTCTTTAAAACTTCCCATATTCGAGCATGATCTTCCACCAGCCAGTGTCCTGTGCTTTCTACCTTGGTGGAAAGTTTGAGTTTAGATACCACTTGAGTAGGCTCTCCCACAGGTTTCTCCTCCATCTTGAAAGAGGCAAGCAGGAGACATTACGGATCTGTGTGGAAGAATAAAGTGTGACCCAGGTTAAAACCTTAAATAATACAAACAGAGGAAGCAAATAATCATCTTATGGATGATGAGACTACCAAAGACAGTCTTACAACAGGCATCAACTCTCACGGACACTTCTTATATTCTAAATTTTCATTATTGGTATTTTAATGAAGGCTTCTGGAGGTATAGAGACACATCTTGACCATGGGCAAAGCGACACAAACTTTAAAGCAAATAAAAAGTATATTCTGACTATTACATCTGTTTGCCATTTTGCTTTGGCCTCTCACGAGGAGCCACGGAAAAGAGTAGACTGCCCGCGAGACTGACTGATCTTTGCACACGTCCATACCATGTGGTATGTGTGGAAGAAGCACTGGCTGGGGTGTAGGAAATTTTGCTTTTCAAACATCTCCTGTGCACTTATCTATACGAGGCTCCATGTTAAGCACACACAAATAATTCAGTAGTTTAGTTCTTAAACCTAAGAAGATTAGAACCCAGGACAAAAAAAGCTGTAATCAAGAATTAACAATGTGGCATGTTACAATACAGTGCGTGAAGTGTCCCCGTCGTCATGTTTCCAAACTGCACTGGAGGGCTGGGGATGGTTCTGTGGTACAGTACTTGTCTAGCATGCATGAGGCCCTGGGTTGAACCCCAGCCCCAAAAACAACAATGAAAACCAACTCTGCAATGGAAGCACAGAGCAAGATTCCCTTTGACATTTTTGACATTTATGGGCTGTGTTACTTTCTTGATCTTATTGGCAATTACTGTAAGACAAGATTTTAAAATCAATACTAATTTTATAAAGTTTACTTTCTTGACATCTTTCCATAGACTACTGGTTTGCTCAGAATCTCATTATATCTTGCCTGGCTCAGCATCATACTATCATAAGGAGTTCCTTGCCTCCATTTGAGTCCCCATAAATTGATTCTTCTTATGATAATTTTTTAAAAATGCAAATCTGCTAATGATGTTCTGCCCACCTAAAACTTTTCCTAGAGAAGAGAATCTGAAACGCCTTCATATAGCATCATAGCATCTAAGGCTCTTCATGCCTGGATTCTTCTCCCTCCCTTCTCCTACCTTATGCATTCACTGCTGCCTCTTCAACCACTCGAAAGTACTTAAGCATCCCGAAAGTACTTACTACATTCAGAAACTTCAATTTTTGTTTGTGATACATCCTCTCAAATCCCCACCCCAAGATAATAACGGTCTCCCTTCTGTGTTCATGTACTCTGGATGGGCTTCTGTTGTGTCACCCATAACACTTGACTATATTTATTTGCTTTCAAATGTTTCCACCTTTTAGTCTTATAAGTATCTTCAGACTAGAAATGATGTAAATTCTAAAACATGTGATAAACTGGGCTAGCAATATAGTTCAGTGGCAGAGTGCTTGTCTAGAAAGCGTGAAGCCCTGGGTTCAATTCCCAATACCACAAATAAAAACTGTGATGATTCTCTCAGTCAGTCATGAGAATCCAGGAAAATGAAATAACAGATCTATTATATTCCAATAACAGGTGAAAAATCAAGTTATCGCTTCCTCTTAACTTCATTGACTTAGTGGACTAAATTCTTCTTGGTTTTTTTTTTTGGTACCGGGGATTGAACTCAGGGGTACACTGAGCCACATCCCCAGCCCTATTTTGTGTTTTTATGTAGAGACAGGGTCTCACTGAGTTGCTTAGCGCCTCGCTGTTGCTGAGGCTGGCTTTGAACTGGCGATTCTCCTGTCTCAGCCTCCCTAAGTGCTGGGATTACAGGCTTGAGCCACCGCGCCCGGCTTGACTAAATTCTTCTTAAGGAGACAAGTCTAATAACACATCATGTATCCCCCTACACACACACAAACAGCTAATACTGCAAGATGCAATTGCTTATTAGCTAACAACAGAGTTGTTCTCATGAAAATGTCTTAAGGGATTGAGGATGTTTGTAAAAAGCAGGTCTTATGCTCATATAGTCTACTGCTCAAATCAAAGTAATTGGAAAATGAAATCAACAAGAGAGACAAGAGGACTACAGGGCAAAGAATTTAAGACACAAGTCTTCTGCAGATACTTCTCTGCCCTGGGGCCTCATGTGCTCCATCTGCAAGTCATGGAGGCCATCCCATCTGCTTGCAGGCAGCAGTGATGAGGAAACTGTTACCCAAAGCCATCCTGAAGTACTTAAAAGACACAGCACTTACTATGCTCCCATTAGAAATCAGGAAACAGCCTCCATGATTAATGAACAAAGTTCTTCCGAGTGGACACGCTAATAAATGATGCTGACACATCCGTGCAAGGAAATAAACAAAGCAGAGTCATGTAGAGGTTTCAGGCCAAAAGCAAAAGGAAATTAAAATAAACAGGCAAACATGGAAACTGGCCAGATTAGTAGGGAAGGAAATTCCATTGTTGTTATTGGAGATAAAACTGTAAACAACAGATAATAAATCAAAACAAAGTAGAAAAACTACATAATATGGTTTTGACTGTATCAGTCATATATCACAGAAATATAACTGGATAAAATAGACAAATGACAAAATCTCAGAAGAAACAATGGAACATCTGTAAGCACAACGCAGCCCAGTGACCCCACAGCCCTTACTCTACTGTCTGCCTACAGCTGCTCTCTCATCTCCGCAGTGTGGGTGAAAGCTGGCAAATTTTCAGTGCTAGAGGCTGAACTCTTCTGTGTACTGACTTCCCACAGATTGCCCTGCTTGGGAAGAAGATGGAATTCCAAGTTGCAGACCATTCCAGAGTGTTCTGTAACTGAGGGCAACACAGACGCAACCAGCCCTTAGGAAGCTGTTCAAGCATCTGGAGATCCTCCACCTCTTCTGAGGTTTGAGACCTTTCTCACTCGTTCTCAACATTTGTCCTCACTTACAAAAAAATGATCCTGTGTGCAATATATATTGAGCTCCCACTGCATACCACTCACTGGACTAGATATTTTTTGCATCATCTTTGATCTACCTAATAACCCTTCAAGGTAGCTATCACCATTTTACAACCATGAAAAATGAGATTCAAGAAGTTAAATAACTTTACTACACTGCTAGAAAATAGAGTTCCCAAGTTCATACTCTCTCTCCTAGGTCAGCTCAGAGGGCTCCTGGCTCCATCCGCCTTCCCATGGCAGGTGGATACAACCTTCCTTTGGTGTCCTTCCCCAGGCCTCAGAGCTGGCTCTGCTAACTGCCACACAGTGCCCCCTTGAGAGATGGTCACCTGATGAGTACATATGAAAGGGTGGGATAGAAGGAGGGAAACATCATGGGAAAACAGATTTTTCCTTTTTACTACTGTCTCAACTTTGACTAGGGCAGGCTTTGTGGGTGTGCGAACTGTATGGTCACACAGGGCTCTGTGCTCACAGGAGCCCCACTCTTGGTTGAAATCTCTCCTGTCGCTGCCCTGAAATTCTTCATTTTTTAATAAGAATCCCTGTGTTTTCTAAGTCTCACAAATAATATAGCCAGTCCTGCTCTGATTTCTCTCTTCCCCTCCAAGTCTTAAGTTCCATTTCATAGTTTCTTTCAACAATTCTTGCATTATAGATCTCCTACTGATTCTCTTAAAAATAGCTAGAATTCTATATAGTTAAGATGGTTTTTGTTAGAATTAAAATAGAAGGCATATGTGCATCTTCTTCAACCTATGACATGCTGTGCATCTTGAGAGTTGAACTACTACCACGTTCTTTCCTAAAACACATGTTCAAGGCTTACAAGCCAACCTCCATGCAAATACCACTAACATGAGTACACTCAACAGTACCATCAGACAATATGAAATCACTGTAAAAGTCGAAGGCAGAATCCCTTGCTCTAGTTAAAGAATGAGTCTAAAATACCATTAGCCTTACAAGATCCTTTGAAAATTAGTTTTGAAGGACTTTCATCCAAAACACCTGATAACCAAAACAGAATCTTTTTTTTTTTAAATCACTGGATGATCAGATCAGCCTCAAGTTGGGAGTGGGATGGGAAAAGGAAGCTGAATATATATAAACACAAATATCTGATTATAGTACACAGAAGCAAAATTTTTCTCAAAAATTCAAAAATAAAATTGCTTGAGAACTTTTTTTTTTTAATAAATATAAAAGTGTTGTAGTGGGGCACTATACCTGTGGTCCACACCTATCATTTTAGCAGCTTGGAAGGCTGAGGCAGGAGGATTGCAAGTTCAAAACCAGCCTCAGCAATTTAGCAAGGTTTTAAGCAATTTAGTAAGATCCTATCTCGAAATTTTAAAAATTTTAAATCTTTTCTTTTGTTTTTTTAATTAAAAAGGTCTAGGGCTGGGCATGGTGGCACACACCTGTAATCCCAGAGGCTAGGGTGGCTGGGACAGGAAGATCATTGAGTTCAAAGCCAGCCTCAGCAGTGGCGGATGAGTGCCCTTTAGTTCAATCCCCAGTACTCCCCCCCCAAAAAAAGGTCTTGGGATGTGGCTCAGTGATTAAATGCCCATGGGTTCAATCCCTGGTACCAAAAAAAAAAAAAAGTGTTGTGATTGTAAACTGTCTCTACTACATGAAACAAAGGAGTAAAAATAACACAAGAAAGACAAGGCTGATGGAATGGAGGGAAGATGCACTCATCTGACACAGAGCAATGATTTGCAGATAAGAAAAGTCCCATAAATGTTTCTGAGGTCACTTTGCTTTCAAGTCCCAGAGCCTTAACATCTCCACTAAAGCTGAAGGGCTTCTATTAAGATTGTTTAAAGTTAAGTTAAATCCAAAGATTAGTCTAAACTGGGCACGGTGGCACAAGACTGTAATCCCAGCACTTAGGGAGGCTGAGACAGGAGAATCGCCAGTTCAAAGCCAGCCTCAGCAATGGCAAGGTGTTAAGCAACTCAGTGAGACCCTGTCTCTACATAAAACACAAAATAGGGCTGGGGATGTGGCTCAGTGGTCGAGTGCCCTGAGTTCAATCTCCAGTACCAAAAAAACAAAAACAAAAACAAAGATCAGTCTAATCAAAATTTATATATTGAAGAAATTGATAGTAGTCAAAAATTGGTGAAAATAATTAGTATTATAGCATGATATTACCAGGAGGAAGCATATTTCCTTAAATAAAGGTATTTATTTGAAATTTGTGCTTTTTTTATTTGTGCATATTCTCTTTAAAATATTTACTAAATATTCATGGTATATGATATGATACATTCCTTATAATATACAATCTTAATAACATTTCTTTCTATTTCTTTGAAATAATCATTGGCTGGTGGCCATAACATTTTCCATGGCCATAATAAGGACCCTATCAATGGTTTCATCCCCTAAATGGTCACTAAGCACCAAGACTGAATGAGCAGCTTCTCAGAGGCTAATCTTGAAAACATAAGTAGCTAAGTGGCAATCTAAGAACACAAAATTTTGCCATTATTAGTGTCTGTTCTTGCCATTCAATAAAAATTATCCATACGCCCCCCACTCCCATGGATAATGTTCTTGAAACATGGCTTTAAAATATGTGCTAGGGCACAGCTTCACTCGAGTCTGTATTTTATTAATTCGAGGCTGGGCTTTGTTTGATCAATCTGTATTTTATTGAGTTTGACTTTCCTTCCTATGATAACAAATAGTACATGAGACATCCCTCATAAATTATCTTTTTTTCTCCTCTCTCTCCTCTTTAAATATTTTTGGAAGAAAAGAGTGTTTAATATTCAGAGCCTTACTGGGATACCTGGTGTGTCTTCTTTATTCAATCCATGCTTCTTTCTGCCCCTGCAGAGTCCATTGTATGTATTAATAATATAATATTTCTGCTTCGGGCCCTTTATGCACCTAAACTCTTTGCTTCTACCTGAAGAGATATTTTTAATTTTCAAACTCAACTCGGACTTCTTCCAATCATTAAAATGTCTGGCATTTGCTCTGTGCCAGTTCCTTCCCATGACTATTTGTCTTTCTGCCATTTCTTTCCTCCTACTTTCTCTCCTCCTCATTCTTCTTCCTAATGAGCTGAGGTCCTGTCCAGATAAGACAGGTTGTTTATCTTTTCCTATCTTCAACTCTCACTATCAAGAACAGTCTTTGCATTTTAGCTTTATTCAAAGGTTCAGAATCAGTGCAGAGTACTGAAATTCTAATCAGAAAACCTGAGTTCAAATCATGAGGCTAGAGCTGATTCTCTATGTAACACCTGGGAAGCCATTTCACCCTACTTGGCCTGGGTTTTTTCATCTTTAATCTGAACAGACAGACTACCAAGCCACCAAGATGCCTTACAGTTAAAAAATAAAACACTCCCCTCCCCCAAATGTGAAAGCAAAATTAATATGCATTGAATTATTTTTCACGTAGAATTAAAGGATTTAAACTATCAAACAAAACAGTAAAAGGATATGATTTGGGTAGGTAAATCATATGCTGTACTTATCCCCACATTATGCACTCACTATTCAACAAACAAGCAGTATAGTATTTTAATAGCTCCTTGGCATCCAAGGATATAATATCTGAGTTTTAACTATTCAAGGACAACCCAAAACCCTCTCATATGTAGTTAATTATTAAGAAATATTAAAAATATTCCTTCATATAGAAGCAAGGAGTTTATGCTGTGAATAATTATGAGTTGTGAAGCTAGTATTTAGACACGCTCACTGATCCTTAGCTCCCAAATCCTGGCTCAGTGCTAGAGTTTTTTAATTGTGATTGCTATTGGGACATCTACAAATTGGAGAACTCAAGAAGGTCTCAAGGTACAGTTTTCCAATTGTAGGGGGTACAAGATAGCAGTCTCCCCATCTTTGAAAACAGAGAAAGAACCACCAGTCTGGAATCAAAGATTCCTGTACAAAAATGGAGAGTAGAGCACCGACAGACATGAGAGGGGAAGGACCCCAGGAAACCGTGGCAGAGATTCCTACCTGGGCAGCACCTGTCCCAGGCAAGGAAGACCATCATTTCATAACACTACTAAATGTTGGTGACAACATATGTCAACTTATGAGAAAGTAAGGCAGCAACAGGTCATATTCTCTTCCTCTTCTGAATCTCAACTGCATTTCTAGTACATATAAAGTGACTTATATTCTTCATACTGCTTTCTGTGCTTCCTGCAACTTACTCTTACCTTCCCTGCCCAACTGCCAATTCTTTAAGAGTGAGACTGTCCATAAACCTATTATACTGCTTCAATTTTTTAAAAAGGCTCTATCACCCTTTTAAAACAATCTTTTCTTTCTTTTTTTTCATTAAAAAACACTTCACTAGAATAAGGGATTAAGCATTTCCCACCATGATGTATTTTGGAATAAATGTCAATCACTGGGCAACCATGTCAAAAGAATGTTAATTCTGCAAAGTTCTCAATGCTGAGCAAGGTTGCACAACACTGTCTGTGGAGTTAGAACTGACTCTGAGAGCGACTGTCTCCTGATAAATGTAGAAAATTTTAAAAGTGCAAGACATTCCTGCTTTATTAAAATTGATATTTTTTAAAAAGTTGGTCCAGTTGGACTTTAGGTTTTGTGTCCTATCCCCCTCTCACTGATAGTATTTGGCAGAAGTTCTTAACAATAAAGAAAAAATCCAGACTGAGTCTGTACTACCCTTACGAACCTCCCTGGAGAAATGCTGCTCTTTGCTCAGCAATTCCTGCTCAGCACAGAGAGCCAAACCCAGGAAAACAGCTGGGCTCCTTTCCTGGTGCAGCAGTCTGGTGAAAACTCTGCAAAGACAGATGTGGGGGAGGGAGAGGACACCTAAACAAAACAGAGGCTGAAATCAGAAAGAATCCTTCAGGGTTCCAGGAAAGACATGGGGAATTCTAGGGGGTTAAATTTTTTGGCCTGAGTTTTTATTATGATCAAAAGCTCAGTGATTATATTACTTGAAAGCTTAAAATGAGACAAAACTGTAAATCACATGACTATCTCAGGCTCAAATGTTTCACAATTCTGTGAACTCCAGCTTGAACTGGCTGAATGAGGGCAAAATGTAAAAAACATCAGGGGAGCATGGTCCAGTTCAACAGGCACAGGCTAATTTTTATCTTCAAGTTGAAGGAAGTTAAGCTGATTCAGCCTTGTGTCATCCTTTAGGTCTCAACGATAACAAGAAAGGCGACACATGACCCCCACCACAGTGCATTCACCATTTGCCTTGCCAGGTAGAGGGCTAGCATTTCACCAGCTGCAGTCCACCCACACACCAGCCCCAGGAGGAGCTCAGATCAAGAGAGATTAAGGAATAAGCCCCAAAGTGGCTCTTAAATGGTCTGACCCAAGAGCTTCCTTACCACTCCAATCTACCGCTAGCCTTCAAGTGTTAACGGTCCACTGATAAAACAGCACCATTAGATGTTCCAAAATCAGAATGCCCAGGAATCTGGGTTCTTGGAAAGATTTAAAGGTGGGCTTCTCATGGGAGGAATGCAAAAATCTAAAAATGCTGGACTCAGGGAATTGAATGGATCAGTTAACGTACAAAATCATATCATTTTAACTAACTTCTGAATAGACTAGTCCTTCCACATTTCAGGTTAAAGAGTGGTCTGTTCTCACTCTTCTATTTACCCTAAACAGAAGTGTAATCTATTTAATTACAGTCACTTTACTAGGCCATAGGAAAATGGCAAGTCTACATTTGGGGCAATATCTTTCAAGAAAACACTCCTGGGAGAGGCAAGTAGAGCAGGCTGGCTGTAGGCCCCCCTGTAGCCTCACGCAGTCTCTTAAGTACTAAGGACACCATAATTTTCACATATACCGTATTCTGCCAAATATCATTCCCCTTTCATTTGATCAGATAACACCTTGCCCCACACAGAGGGCTCTTTGATTAGTTTCACAGAGTAATGATCTAGTTAGTGTTACTAAATACCCAGACTAACTAGGTGCAAGGAGCTTTTATTCAAAGAGGCAGATTTATTTTCATCTACGTTGTCCCTTGCCTGATCTTGAACTCTGGAATAAGAATACATCTCTTTAAGTGGTGTTAAGGCCAGGGGAGAAGGTTCGATACTGATCCAGCAGGGTGGGGGGACTCGTGATCTTGTGTTCACCTACTAGCTCACATTTTAACTTTCTTTTCAGCCTTTTGGATCAGCACTTGGTGTTATGGTTTGAATCTTAAATGCCCTCCTCCCTGAAAGTCCAAGTGCAAAAGGCCTGGTCACCAGCCTGTTGCCTTCTAGGAGGTAGTAGAGCCTTCAGGACACGGGGCCTACTGGAAATAAGCTCGGTCACTAGGCACATGCTCCTGAAGGGGACTGGGCCCCTCGCCCCCTCCTGCCTCCTCTTTGCTTCCTCGCTGTGACGAGGTGAACAACTCCTCTGCT
>PVHX01019863.1:0-33409 GCA_004024805.1 Geosciurus inauris
GACCCTGTCTCTACATAAAACACAAAATAGGGCTGGGGATGTGGCTCAGTGGTCGAGTGCACCTGAGTTCAATCTCCAGTACCAAAAAAAATCAATTAATTAATTAATTTAAAAACACACAGGGCTGGGGCTGTAGCTCAGTGATAAAACGCTTGTCCGGCATGCGTGAGGCACTGGGTTCGATCCTCAGCACCACATATAAATAATAAATGAATAAAATAAAAGATTCAACAACTAAAAAAATTCAAAAAAAAAAACACACATACATAGATTGATTTTGGTATAAATGTGTTTTCATTTCTCTTGGGTAAACATCTAGGATTCAAACTGCTAGGTCATATAAGTTCCATATTTAATCTTTTTTTTTTTTTTGATACCAGGGATTGAACTCAGGGGTACTCAACCACTAAGCCACATCCCCAGCACCATTTTGAGTTTTATTTAGAGACAGGATCTCACTGAGTTGCTTAGCTCCTTGCCATTGCTGAGGCTGGCTTTGAACTTGTTATTCTCCTGTCTCAGCCTCCCAAAGTGTTGGGATTACAGGCGTGTGCCACCACGCCCAGCTTCCATGTTTAATCTTAAGTAAATCTGCCAAGGTGGAATTGGAAATTCCAGTTACTCTGAATCCTAATGGACTGGTATTGTCCGTTTTGGGGAGGAGATTATTGTTTATTTTGTTTCTTGGCCACTCTAATAAGCAAGGAATGATATCTCATCATGGTTTCACTTTGTATTTCCCTAATGACTAAAGAAGGTCACACATTCTTTTGCAACTTTTGTGTTTATTTATTTGCCTTCTGGATATCTTTTTTGGCAAAAATTTTCTGTCATTTCTTACTAAATTGCTTTCTTTCTTTTTTTGTACCGGGGATTAAACCCAGGGGCATTCAACCATGAGTCATACTCCATCTCCTTTTTGGTAGTTTAGAGACAGGGTCTCACTGAGTTGCTTGGGCCTCAATAATTTGCAGAGGCTGGCTTTGAACTTGCGACCCTCCTGCCTCTGCCTCCTGAGCCACTGAGATTACAGGTGTGAGCCACTGAGCCTAATCTATGTTGTTTTCTTATTGCTGAGTTTTTAGTTTTCTATCTGTAATCTGTCCTTTGGCAAGTATGTGACTTCTAAATATTTTCTCCCCTTTGTCACTTCTTCCATTCTCTTCTTGGTATCTTTTTATTTTCCCCTTTTGTACCGGAGATTGAACCTAGCAGTGCTTAACCACTAAACCACATTCCCAACTTCTTTTTTTATTTTTCATTTTGAGACAGGATCTCACTAAGCTGCTGAGATTGGCCTGGAACTTGCCATCCTCCTGCTTGAGTCTACTGAGTGGCTGGGATTACAGGTCTGTACTACCATGCCCAGTAAAGAGCAGAGGTTTCTTGGTTTGGTTTGGTTTCTTGCATGCTGGAAGCCAGGGCTTTATGCATGCTAAGCAAGCATTCCATCTCAACCCTGAAGAGCAGAAAGTTTTAATCTTGGCGAACTCCAATCTATCAATTTGTTATTTTGTGCTTTTAATTATCTCTTTTTAAAAAATCTTCAGGCGGGCACCAGGGCGCATGCCTGTAATCCCAGGGCTCAGGAGGCTGAGGCACAAGGACTGCAAGTTCAAAGTCAGACTCAGCAACTTGGCAAGGCCCTAAGCAACTCAGTGAGATCCTGTCTCTAAATAAAATATAAAAAGAGCTAGGGATGAGGCTCAGTGGTTAAGCACCCCTGGGTTCAATCCTCGGTACTAAAAACCAAAAAAAACTTCATCGAAGTCAAAGCTACAAAGATATTTTCCAAGTTCAAAGTCAGCCTCAGTTGGGCTATAGCTCAGTTGACAGAGTGCTTGCCTCGCATGCACAAGGCCCCGGGTTCAATCCCCAACACCACCTTAAAAAAAAAAAAAATTTCAGCCACAGCAACTTAGCAAGGCTCTAAGCAACTTGGTGAGACCCTGTGTCAAAAATTTAAAGAAATAAACTGGGTGCAGTGGTGCACGCCTGTAATCCCAGCACTTTTGGAGGCTGAGACAGGAGAATCTTAAGTTCAAAGCCAGCCATAGCAATGGTGAAGTGCTAAGCAACTCAGTGAGACCCTGTCTCTACATAAAACACAAAATAGGGCTGGGGATGTGGCTCTGTGGTTGAGTACCCCAAGTTCAATCCCTGGTACCAAAACAAAACAAAACAAAAAACTGTTCATGGTAACCTTATAGAATTAATTGCCTATGAGTAACAAGAAATTAAATGGATTTGGCAATACTTACTATCCCCAAGTAAAAATAATAGAATTGAATGAATACTTCAAGAATTTTCTCTTAAAATTCCTTCAGCAAGCCGGGCGCAGTGGTGCAAGCCTGTAATCCCAGTACTTAGGAAGGCTGAGACAGGAGAATCTTGAGTTCATTGCAGCCTCAGCAATGGCGAGGCGCTAAGCAACTCAGTGATAGCCTGTCTCTACATAAAAACACAAAATAGGGCTGGGGTTATGGTTCAGTGGTCGAGTGCCCCTGAGCTCAATCTACAGTACCAAAAAAAAAAAAAAAAATCCTTCAGCTGAACCACCCCTTTTTCAAGTCTTATCTTAGAATTAAGTTCAAGATAGAGAACATAGCTGAACCACTCTCTTTACTCTTACTCTTGACTTCTCCATAGAACCCCTAGCAACCAGAAGGGGACACAGCCTAACATCACTACAGCATGAAGAAATGCAAACTAGGGACTTTAAGGCTTTACTTAAAGCTCTGATTCTTTGCCACCTTGAAGAAAATTTTTGACAACTCTGGTTTTTTGTTTCCTCAATCTCTAAAATGAGGGAACAGAATTGAGACTTTTAATATCACTTAGTATTTAAAATTTGTAAAGCAAGCCAGCAGTAGTGGTGCACACCTGTAATGCCAGCGGCTCAGGAGGCTGAGGCAGGAGGATCCCAAGTTCAAAGCCAGCTCAGCAATGGTGAGGCACTAAGCAACTCAGTGAGACCTGTCTAAATAAAATACAAAATAGGGCTGTGGCTGTGGCTCAGTGATTGAGTGCCCCTGAGTCGAACCCCCAGCACCCCTGCAAAAAAATCTGTAAAGCACAAACACAGAATGGTTATAACTTAAAATCTTTTATTTGACAGTCAAGAAATTTATAAACCATGTTATAACTGGCTATGATTTCTAGAAGTACCTTTACCTATGTTTAAACTTCCAAAAACCATCCAAAGAACAAGCAAAGATCCACATAGACAACCTAAAAACTTCTGTTTTGCAAAAAGGTCTTTGAGTTCTGTTTATGAGCATAAGCTACTACAGGAGACTGACTAAATAAATTACTTCAGTATTTCTGTATCATAAATCACTATGTATTTTGATTTTACATAAGCATTAAAAATGCTTGTAAATTTTTAAACAATGGTAAATGAAAAAATCAGAGTGTAAAATAACTATTTAAAAATTAGAAGCTATTTCTCTTTCTCTCTCTGCTTCCTGGTATCATGACCTGAGCTACTTTCCCTCACCACACTTGTCTGCCATGATGTACAGCCTTACTCAGGCCCTGAGGAAAGGAGTTGGGCATCTATGGACAAAGACCTCTGAAACTGGGAAGGACAGTACCAGAGATAGAACCCTGGACTTCATGCATGCTAGGCAAGTGCTCCACCACTGAGCTACAATCCCAGTCCTCTTCAAAGCAGGACACACTCTGGAACTGTGATCCTCCTGTCTCAGCCTCCTGAGTATCTGGCATTAAAGGATATACAGATTTTTCTTCATTTTTTATCTAAGGAACTTAGAAATGGAATGTGCAAGCATGCATTTTATTCTACATCCTCATGAATATTTATCATTTATACACTAATGAAAATAATCCAATTTCATTTTCACATAATACACCAAATAAATTACTGTTCTGTTTTTCTTTTTCTTTTTTCCTAGTACCAGGGATTGAACCCAGGGATTCATTACCATGAGCCATATACCCAAACATGTTTTATGTTTTATTTAGAAACTGGGTCTCATCCAGTTGCTTAGGGTGTTGCTAAATCACTGAGGCTGGCTTTGAATCTGCGATCCTCCTGCCTCAGATGCCCAAGCCACTGGGATTACAGGCATGTTCCACCACGCCCCGAATAGTACTCTATCTTATTATAAAAAAATAAATAAAAAGAAGCTGGGCACAGTGTCGCACACCCGTAATCCCAGCACTTGGGGAGGCTGAGACAAGAGAATCGCAAGTTCAAAGCCAGCCTCAGCAATGGTGAGGCGCTAAGCAACTCAGTGAGACCCTGTCTCTACATAAAACAAAATAGAGGTGAGGATGTGGCTCAGTGGTCAAATAACCCTGAGTTCAAAAAAAAAATTTTTTAAAATATAAATAAATAGAAACGTGTACATGCATGCATAAGCCAAAAGCTTAAAAGGAATACAGTGAAAAATTAAGAGTACAGAATTATGTCAAAATCTTTGTTTTCTTTTTTTCTCAAGTTGTCCACAATAAATATGGATTGTTTTTATAATCAGGCATAAGATGATATTTTTCTAGATTGTTTCATTTTGTTTTTTTCCTTAAAGATAGCAGGGACTAATCCCAGGGAATCAGGCTTCCTAAGCAAGTGCTCTACCACTCAGCTACCTTCCCCAGCCCTTCTTCTTTTAATTTTATTTTATCCTGAGATAGGGCCTCCCCAAATCGCATATTTGTTGAAAGTCTCAAACTTTCAATCCTCCTGCCTCAGCCTCCCAAAAAGCTGGCATTACAGCTGTACACCACTGCACCCAGTTGTTCATCTGTTTTTAAAAATGCTTTTCCAGGGCTGGGGCTGTAGCTCAGTGGTAGAGCGCTTGCCTAGCATGCATGAGGCACTGGGTTCGATCCTCAAGCACCACATATAAATAATAAATGAATACAATAAAGATCATGAACAACTAAAATATTTGTTTAAAAAAATGCTTTTCCAGCTGGGCACGGTGGTATACACCTATAATTGTAGTGACACAGGAAGCTAAGGCAGGAGGATCACAAATTTAAGGCTAGCCTCAGCAACTTAGTGAGGCCCTAAGCAACTGAGCAAGACCCCTGTGTCAAAATAAATAAAAAGGGGTGGGGATGTGGCTCAGTGATTAAGCACCCCTAAGTTCAATCCTAGGGGTTTCAATTTAAACTATTAATTCCCTATAAGCAAGAACTGAATGTTTTAATCTATATTTCCCCATGCCTTGCACATAGCCTAGCACACATTAAAATTTTAACAAATACGTTTTAAAATATATGCTAGGGGCTGGGATGTGGCTCAGTGGTAGAGCGCTTGCCTAGCACGCGTGAGGCACTGGGTTCAATTCTCAGCACCACATATAAATAAATGAATAAAATAAAATATATGCTAACAGAAATCACTCTTGGAATACCCAATAATTGCTGCAAGCAGGCTCATCCAATTAATGTTAAAGTTATTGGGCAGCTGGGCACAGTGGTGCACACCTGTACGCCTGCTCACCAGCTCAGGAGGCTGAGGCAGGAGGATCAGAAGTTCAAAGCCAGTCTCAGCAATTCAGTGAGACCCAAAGCAACTCAGCGAGACCAGTTTCTAAATAAAATACAAAAAAGGGCTGTGGTTGCAACTCAGTGGCTAAGCAGTCCTGGGTTCAATCCCCCATACCAAAAAATAAAAATAAAAAATAAAATAAATTATTGGGCAACAGTTTAAGAACAATTTATTTACACAGTTTCCAAGTACCTCCCCGACAACACTTATTAATTTAATTACAAAGGAAAAAAAGGAGAGAATAGTAATGGCTCAATGGTCAAGTACCCCTGAGTTCAATCCCTGGTACCAAAAAAAAAAAAAGATACATTTCTAAGATATTCCAAAGTTGATGCTAATACCTGTGGAGTATATATTCAGTAGTAATGCTTTTTTCTTTTTTGGTACTGGAGATTGAACTCAGGGGCACTGAGCCACATCCCCAGCCCTATTTTGTGTTTTATGTAGAGACAGGGTCCTACTGAGTTGCTTAGTGCCTCTCCATTGCTGAGGCTGGCTTTGAACTTGCTATTCTCCTGTATCAGCCTCCCAAAGTGCTGGGATCACAAGCATGAGCCACCACACTCGGCTCAGTAGCAATGCTTATTGAGTCATAGTTGAACTAGTGGAAAACTAACTACATAGTTAAAAAGTCTTTGAGGGCTGGAGTTGTGGCTCAGTGGTAGAGCATGCGCCTAGCATGTGTGAAGCACTGAGTTTGATTCTCAGCACCGCATATAAATAAATGAATAAAATAAACGTCCATCAATATCTAAAATAATATTTTTTTTAAAAAAAAGTCTTTGAATTGAGCTGGTCACAGTGGTGTACACAGGCAATCCCAGCTACTAGGAAAGCCAAGGCCAGCTTGGGCAATTTCACAAGACCTTCTCTCAAAATAAAAAATAAGAAGGGCTGGGAAGCCAGGCACATGGCACACACTTGTAATCCCAGGGATTGGGAGATTGAGGATTACGAAATCAAGGTCAGTTTCAGCAACCTGGCAAGGCCCTGTTTCAAAAATTTAATTGAAGAAAGAAAAAAAAGTCTGGGGACATAGCAAAGTTCTCCTGGGTTCAATCCTCAGTACTCCAACACCTCCCACCCCCAAGAAAGGCAAAAATAAAATATATGAATAAAACCTCTTTTTTTTTTGTCAGAAACATATCATCAATACCTACCAAATAAATGATAACTCGGAACAGGATTATCACATAATTCAAAGATACTACCTACCCCTCAATTTGCTCATTTCCAAAGGAAACAGTGGTGAGAGCTGTTACCACCACCTTACCTAACCAATCAAACTTGCGGGTCACCAATAGTGGAAAAACTTGACATCATATGCCCCCTAATGTGAAACACTACAAAGCAACTTCACATCACTTATCATATATTCCTTATTTATTTGCTTTTTGGTGCCAGGGACTAAACCAAAGTCCTCACACGTGCTAAGCTGCACCACTAGTCCCCAGGTATGATAGATTCTTGTCAAAAATGTTTGATCTGGGGCTGGGGCTGTGGCTCAGTGGTAGAGCGCTTGTCCCCCATGCATGAGGCACTGGGTTCGATCCTCAGCACCACATAAAAATAAAGATATTTAAAAAAATACATGGAATCATGAAAAAAAAAGTTTGATCTGTGGTAGGATGCTTGCCTAGCACATGTGAGCCACTAGGTTCAATCCTCAGCACCACATTTAAAAAAATGAATAACATAGTTTTTTAAAAAATTTTTTAAAAAGAACAATTTAGGGCTGGGGTTGTGGCTCAACTAGCCTAGTATGTGTGAGGTGTGGGGTTCAACTCTCATCATCGCATAAAAATAAATAATATAAAGGTCCATGGACAACTAAAAAAAATATTTTTTAAAAAAGAACAATTTAAACAATCAAGCACACCTAGAATATGGAAGAATAATCTGCCAAGACAAATTGCTGAAACTCTTCAAAAAGTGTGTGTGTGTATATATATATATACACCTATATATATAAAACAGCAAAAACACTGTTCCAGTTATTGAAGCATCAAAAAACAAAATTAAATGAACACATTAACCTTGACTGGATCCTGGTTTGAAAAAATCAACTATCAAAGACCCTCTGAGGGGCTGGGGCTGTGGCTCAGTGGTAGACCGCTTGCCTCGCATGCGTGAGTCACTGGGTTCGATCCTCAGCACCACATACAAATAAATAAATAAAATAAAGATACTGCATTCATCTACAATTAAAAAAAAAAAAAGACCCTCTGAATGTGAACCAGATATTATTCAGGATGTATGGCATTATAGTTGCATTTACTTTCAAATGGTTAAAGACTATTGTGTGTTTGGGTTGTAGTACATAGAGACAGACTACAATGATTATTATGGTTTGCATTATATCATATCAAAATTCACATGCTGATGTTCTAACTCTCAGGACCTCAGCGGTAAAGAGTCCCTACAAATACAATGAAAGAAGATGAAGCCGGGTGCGGTGGCGCAAGCCTGTAATCCCAGCATTTAGGGAGGCTGAGACAGGAGAATCACAAGTTCAAAGCCAGCCTCAGCAACCGCGAGGCGCTAAGCAACTCAGTGAGACCCTGTCTCTACATAAAACACAAAATAGGACTGGGGATGTGGCTCAGTGGTCGAGTGCCCCTGAGTTCAATCTCCAGTACCAAAAAAAAAGATGAGCCGGGTGCAGTGGCGCAAGCCTGTAATCCCATCACTTAGGGAGGCTGAGACAGGAGAATCTCGAGTTCAAAGCCAGCCTCAGCAATGGCGAGGCACTAAGCAACTCAGTGAGACCCTGTCTCTACATAAAACACAAAATAGGGCTGGGGATGTGGCTTAGTGGTCAAGTGCCCCTGAGTTCAATACCAGGAATCAAAAAAAAAAAAAAAAAAAAAGAATTCATACAGGCTTAAGGTGGCTCCTAATACAAAATGATCAGTCTTGGTAAGGGGAAACTTGGACACATGTAAAGAACAGAATTAAGCTAACACAAGTCAAAGAACTACCAAAAACTAGGAGACAAGTCTAGAACTAATCCTTCCTTTCTCCCTTCAGAGAAAACAGATCCTCAAACAGCTAGCCTCTACCCTCTAGTACTATGAGACTAGATGTCCCTTATAAATGTCCCTTAAACTATTCAGTTTGTGGTATTTTACCATAGTAGCCCTAACAAACTAATACAGATAAAAAGTAAATACAGCAAAATTGTAACTAATGTTGAATCTAGGAGGTTAAGTACATAATGTTAACTGCACTATTCTTTCAACTTTTCTATCTAAAAACTGTTGATATATTTAGGTAATATCTTACAATCCTGTGAATATCTGATAACTACTTAGTAGGCATTGACCATACTTATCTAAGTAAAGGAACTTTGTTTATCAACATCTGCAAAACAGCTTACAGGTATGCAGTTTGTGATAACAATTGGGAAGCACTACCATTTTGACAGTGAATTTTCTACACTGAAAATTACTCCACTTATTTAGATGTTTGTGTAGTTTTCTTGTACATATTTTGTTAGATTTACATCTTAAGTGTTTTCTTTCCTTTTTGGGGGCGGGGGGTACTAGAGATTGAACTGAGGGGCACTGAACCACTAAGCCACATTCCCAGTCCCATATTGTATTTTATTTAGAGAGAGGGTCTCCCTGAGTTGCTTAGCACCTCAATGTTGCTGAGGCTGGCTTTGATTTTTTTTTTTTTTTGGTACTGGAGATTGAACTCAGGGGCACTCGACCACTGAGCCACATCCCCAGCCCTATTTTGTGTTTTATGTAGAGACAGGGTCTCACTGAGTTGCTTAGCACCTCGCCCTTGCTGAGGCTGGCTTTGAACTCACTATTCTCCTGCCTCAGCCTCCCTAAGTGCTGGGATTACAGGCTTGAGCCACCAACCAGCTGCTGGCTTTGAATTTGCGATTCTCCTGTCTCAGGTTCCATAGCTGCTGGGATTACAGGCCTGCACCACCACACTCAGCTGTGTTTTCATTTTTGATGCCAATGTAGATGCCACTGTGTTTTAAACAACTGTCTGCTGCTGATATGTAAGAAAGAAACTGACATATATTTACCTTGTATTCTGAAACTTTACTAAAATCACTTAGTTCCAGGAGTGGTTTCGATTTTTTTTTTTTTTTTTTTTTTGAGACAAGGTCTCACTAAATTGCCCAGGTTTGCTGCAACTCCAATCCTCCCAAATTTCTGGGATTACAGACAAATGCCATCACACCCAGCTTGATTCAATTTCTTTACCCCTGAAGCCTCCTCACTATTATGCCTTTTGCTTTAAATCTTCAAATATGCAAATATTTATAACATGGTATGGCAAAAGATTATAAAGTATGTACAAAATGCTACAGAATTCTCAGTATATACTGGAAGAACTAAAAACAGGGATACAAAGTATTTGTACCCTATACAAATACAAATAATGCTGTGAACATGAGTATTCATGTTCACAGCATTATTCAAAATAACTAAAAGCTGAAATAAATATACATCAACAGGTGAACAGCTAAAGAAGAAGTCATATATGCCAGGCACAGTAGTGCATGACTATAATCCCAGAGACTCCAGAGGCTGAGGAAGGATGTCAAATTCAAGACCAGCCTCAGTAACTTAGCAACGTCCTAAGCAACTTGGTGAGATGCTAATTCAAAAAAAAAAAATAAGCCAGGCGCGGTGAAGCATGCCTGTAATTCCAGCACTTTGGGAGGCTGAGACAGGAGAATCGCGAGTTCAAAGCCAGCCTCAGCAATTGCGAGGCACTAAGCAAATCAGTGAGACCCTGTCTCTAAATACAACACAAAATAGGGCTGGGGATGTGGCTCAGTGGTAGAGTGCTTCAATGCCCAGTCAATGAAGTTCAATGCCCAGCCCCCGCACCCCGCCAAATAAATAAATAAATAAATAAAATAGGTGGGATGTAGCTCAGTGTATAAAGCACCTCTGGGTTCAATTCTCAATACCTAAAAAAAAAAAAAAAGTGATCCATACATACAATGGTGTACTATTCAGTCTTAAAAAGGAAATTATGACTGCCAGGCACAGTGGCACACACCTATAATCCTGGCAATTCAAGAGGCTGAAACAGGAGGATTGTGAGTTCAAAGCTAGCCTCAGCAACTTAGTGAGGCCCTAAGTAACTCAGCAAGACCCTGTCTCTAAATAAAATACAAAAAAGGAGCTAGGGATGTGGCCCAGTGGTTAAGCAACCCCAGGTTCAAACCCTGGTACAAAAAAAAAAAATGGTAATTATGACACATGCTACATCAACATAGATGATCAACCTTGAAGATATTAAATAAGTAAAATAAGCCAGTCACAAAAGGATAAATACTATTAGCATTCCACTTCAGATTCTTAGAAGAGTCAAATTCATAAAAGACAAAGTAGAATAGTAATTGTCAAAGGCTAGGAGCTACTCGTTTAACAAGAAGAGTTTCAGTTTTGCAAGATGAAAGGAGTTCTAGAGACTGCATAACAAAGTGAATATGATTAGCACTACTGATCTGTACCTTTAAAAATGATTAAAATATGTAATTTTATGTTATACATACTTTTAAAATAAAGCAGGCATGGAAACCAGAAGGCACTCAAGAAGTACTTGATGAACTAGTAGCTTTAATAAATGCATAATGAAGTCCTAGGTTCCATTCACAGTACAACAACAGATTGATTGATCGACAGCTAGACAGATAAGTAATTTATAAAGATTAAGATAAACAATTTATAAAGCTTTCTAAAAAGATTCTATAAAGATTTTAGTGCTAGGAGTAGTGGTGCACACATGTAGTTACAATGGCTCAAGAGGCTAAGACAGGAGGATCCCAAATTCAAGGCCAGCCTGGGTAACTTATCAAAAACCTGTCTCAAAATAAAATTTAAGAGCTGGGGTTGCAGCTCAGTGGTAGAGTGCTTGCCTAGCATGTGTGAGGCACTGAGTTCAATTCTCAGCACCACACATAAATAAATAAATAATATAAAGGTCTATCGACAACTAAAAAAATTTTTTAAATAAAATTTTTAAAAAGGACTGGAATATAGCTTAGAGTACTTGCCAAGCAAGTACAAGACCCTGTGTTCAATTCCCCACTAAGAAGGAAAAAAATGTTTTTGTGTGTGTGAATAGCAAGATGAAATGACAAGCTTTAACTTTTGAGAAGAACATGATTTTTTGAACAGTAATTCTCAGTTTCTAGCTCTATTATCCGTACTGACCTAAAAATCTAATTCTTTGGCTTGGGAGGCTGAAGTAGGAGGATCGTGAATTCAAAGCCAGCCTCAGCAAAAGCGGGGTGCTAAGCAACTCAGTGAGACCCTGTCTCTAAATAAATACAAAATAGGGCTGTGGATGTGGTTCAGTGCCCAAGTTCAATTCCCAGTACCAAAAAAAAATCTAATTCTTCGGTATACTTGTTGGGGTTTTTTTGGGTGGTGTTCAGTCTCAAACTCAAGGCCTTAAGTTTGGCTGTACACAAAGCTATACCCCAACCCCATGGTGCCTTTGAAATATCTTATGACACATGCTGTTCATAACAGTTTGATAATTCCCTTCTAAAAAGTCAGTCTTAGCAGGGAGCAGTGGCATACCTATAATCCCAGGTACTTGGGAGGTAAGGCTAGAGGATCACAAATTCAAGGCCAGCCTTGGCAACTTAGTGAGACCTTGTCTCAAAATAAAAATAAAAAGGACTGGGCATGTAGCTTCGTGGTACAGCATCCTTGGGTTCAGTTAGTGACCAAAAGAAAAACAATCTGTCTTGCTATCAATAGAACAACACTTATGCAATTTCAATCAAATATTTTTTTAAAATATTTTATTTAGTTACAGATGAATACAATACCTTTATTTATTTTATGTGGTGCTGAGGATCGAACCCAGTGCCTCACACGTACAAGGAAAGCACTCTACTGCTGAGCCACAACCCCAGCCCTCAAATATTTTTAAATAACAAAATAAAACTTCACCATTAAACCATGTCCTTCATTTCTTTTTACTTTACCTTTCCTTTCCATTTAATTAGGGTTCAGTACAGTTATTGAAAATTCCTTTCATTAGAGCCAAACTAAAGCCTACAACTTTCTAACCACAAAATCAAACTCAATACAGCCTTCTAGTCAAAAAGTCAAATCCACATTTATATTTTAAGGGCTGAAGGTATAAGTCCATGGTTAGATCCCCAATGCCAGAAAAAAGAAAAAAAAAAAAAAACAACTCATATTTATATCTACCAACAACAATCCACATTCCTGGCTGCAAAAGCAATTGTGTAATCAATTGCTAACTGTATTAAATATAGCAAATCTGCTTTCAATGTGACACTAAAGGCACAATCAACAAGTCTTTAATAGATAATACAAACATTACAAAAATTAGAGTTTTGTACTTTTTTTTTTTTTTTTGGTACTGGAGATTGAACTCAGGGGCACTTCCACCACTGAGCCACATCCCCAGCCCTATTTTGTGTTTTATGTAGAGACAGGGTCTCACTGAGTTGCTTAGCGCCTCGCCATTGCTGAGGCCAGCTTTGAACTAGAGATTCTCCTGTCTCAGCCTCCCTAAGTGCTGGGATTTCAGGCTTGCGCCACCACGCCCAGCTTTATAGTTTTGTACTTTAATGACCAATGAAAAAGGTAGAAAAAGTCCTGTAAGTATAGCTCAGTATTAGAGCTTAAACTAGCATGCTCAAGACCCTGGGTTTATTACACAACACAGGAAAAAACAAAAAACAAAGGCAGCAACAGCAAATAAGCAAAAAGAATCCACAAATGACAGAACATACCCGCCATTATGTATTTGATAAGACACTTGAAAATATGTAACAAACTCTTAAACAACTCAAAAATTAAAAGATAATCCAATTTTTTAAAATGGGCAAAAAAGTCTAAAGTTATTTGTCCAAAAAGATATACAAATGGCAATAAACACATGAAAAGATGTTTATCACCATTAGTTGTTAGGAAAACACAAATCAAAACCATGAGTGTTGAAGTATAGCTCAGTGGTAGAGCACATGCTTAGCATGCAGGCAGCCTCAAATTCAATCTCCAAAACTATATATAAACAAGCAAACCATAATGAAAGTCAGGTACATTGGAACAAATGTCTCTAGTCCCAGGTACTCAGGGGGACAAAGCAAAAGCATCCCTTCAACTCAGGATTTTATAAACAAATCGGAGCCCTCGTGCACTACTGGTAGGAATGTAAAATGGTGCAGCCTCTTGGGAAAACTGTGAAATTTCTTCAAATGTTAAACAAAGAATTGCCATGTAATCCAATAATTTTACTCCTAGAAATATTCTAATGTGAATGAAAAGCATTATATCCACATAAAAACTGTACACTGTTATTTGCAGCAGCATTCATTAATCCATAAAAACCAAAAAAAAAAATGAAAACAAAAAGGCTGGGGATATAACTCAGTACTAGAGCACCCCTGGGTTCAATCCCCAGTCATGCAAACAAAAGAGAAAACAAATATCTGAGTGCAACTACTTCAACTTAGTTTAAGAACTCATAAAACTTATTACTTTAAAACTGCACTCGGAACCAGGCACAGTGGCACACGCCTGTAATCCCAGCACTTTGGGAGGCTGAGACAGGAGAATCATGAATTCAAAGCCAGCCTCATCAATGGAGAGGCACTAAACAACTCAATGAGACCCTGTCTCTAAATAAAAATACAAAATATGGCTGGGGATATGGCTCAGTGGTCGAGTACCCCTGTCAATCCCCAGTACCAATTTAAAAACAAAAACAAAAAAACTGCACTTGGCCTGATGCAAAATTAGTTTTAGTCTACTGCTACATATGAAACTGAAATTTTGTTAAAGTTCTTTTTAGACATCCTACTTAACAGAAACTTCCTTCCTTCTACTGAAAAACAATTGTGATTGTGTATAGAGAATTTCCACAATAAACCAGCTGAAGATCTTTAGTAAAACCTTCAGAACCTTCAATATTGAACTCAGTTTTGTTTGGGAGTTTTTTCCCCCCTGGGTGGGGTTAATGGGGATTGAACCCAGGGGTGCTCTACCACTGAGCTACATTTCTAGGCCTATTTATTTTGAGACAGGGCCTCATGAAGTTGCCCAGGCTGGCCTCAAACTTGTTATCCTCCTGCTTCAGCTTTCCAAGTAGTTGAGATCACAGGCATGTGCCATGGCACCCAGACAATATCTAACTTTTGATTAACACCTGTATTGATGAAATGTTACTATGTAAAAATTTAAAAATGAACAGAGGAAGTTTCTTTTTACTAATTTTTCTTGGGGGGGGGGAGGGGGTTACCAGGGATTAAACCACTGAGTCATATCCCCAGCCCTTTTTATTTTTTAATATTTTTTTAGTTGTAGATGGATACAATATCTTTATTTTATTTATTTTTATGTGGTGCTGAGGATCAAACTCAGGGCCTCACGCATGCGAGGCAAGCGCTCTACCACTGAACCACAATCCCAGCCCCCTTTTTATTTTTTGAGATAGGGTTTCACTGAGTTTCTTAGGGCCTTGCTAAATTGCTAAGGCTAGCTTTGAACTCACAATCCTCCAGCCTCTGCCTACCAAACTGCTGGGATTATAAGCATGAGACACCGCACATTGGCTTAAAGGAAGTTTCTTATAAAACAAAAACAGCTGCAGTTACCAAAATGGGGTTTGCAATCCACCTGGAAAAAGAAATCTGTAAAGGCTGGGGTTGTGGCTCAGTAGTAGAGTGCTTGCCTAGCATGCATGAGTCACTGGGTTCTACCCTTAGCACCACATAAAAAATCTAAACAAAATAAATGTATTGTGTCTATCTACAACTAAATATATATATATATATAAAGAGGTTGGGTGTGGTGGTGCATGCCTGTAATCCCAGCAGCATAGGAAGCTTACATAGGAGGATCCCAAGTTCAAAGCCAGCAATTTAGGGAGGCCCTAAGCAACAGCAACTCAGTGAGACCCTGTGTCTAAATAAAACACAGGGCTGGGCTGGGGATGCAGCTCACTGGTTGAGTGTCCCTGAGTTCAATCCCTGATACAAAAAAAAAAAAATCTATAAAAGGAAATTAAGTCATGAAAAGAAACCAGGAAATCGTATCTGCACTATTTTTTTTTCTTTCTTTTGGTACTAGGGATTGAACCCAGGAGCACTTAAAACCACTAAGCCACATTGCTAGCCCTTTTTATTTTTGAGATAGGCTCTTACTAAGCTGCTTATTATTATTAGGGCCTTACTAAATTGCTAAGACTGACTGGCTTTGAACTTGGGATCTTCCTGCCTCAGCCTCCCAAGCAATTAGGATTATAGCGTGCACCACCACACCTGACTGACATCTGCATTCTTAAAATGGGTAGCAAAACGAGGAGCTATGCCACATGCAGCTGGGAAGACTGAGACAGGAGGATCATGAGTTCAAAGCCAGCCTCAGCAACAGCGAGGCACTAAGCAACTCAGTGAGACTCTGTCTCTAAATAAAATACAAAATAGGGTTCAGGATGTCCAGTGCCCCAAAAAGGTGGGGGAGGCTATATGTTAGAAAGAACATCAAAGCCAGCCTCAGCAACAGTGAGGTGTGGCACTAAGCAACTCAGCGAGACCCTGTCTCTACATAAAAATACAAAATAGGGCTGGGGATGCAGCTCAGTGGTCGAGTGCTCCTGAGTTCAATCTCCAGTACAAAAAAAAAAAAAAGAACAATGATCAGAAGTTGTCCCGCTTGTGTGTTTTACCATAACTTTTTTTTTTTCTAGTGCTGGGGATTGAACCTAGGGCCTCCTGCATAAGCACGTGCTCTTCAGGTAGGATGGAAGAAATAAAAACTGAGTAGAAAGGAGTCATAAAGGAAAAACAAGGAAATACAATTTTTAAAATATTTTTTTAGATGTTGATGGACATTTATTTTATTCATTTATTTATATGTGGTGCGGAGAATCAAACCCAGTGCCTCACACATGCTAGGCAAGCACTCTATGTACCACTGAGCCACAACCTGACCCAGGAAATGCAATTTTAATTTAAAGTTCAACATATTTTTTCCCAAGGCTGTCATTACCCAAGCCAGTCTCTCTCCCAAGCTTGTTACTCACAAATTTCTGAGAAATCTGCAAATCTTACAGTTACCATAAATTAACCTACACATGATAATTATCTTTTGCACTGTTAATTAGCCCACCAGTAAGTAGATTAAGCAAACAGAGATACAATATTTTGATATACTGCTGGGCGGAGTGGTGCACGCTTCTAATCCCAGCACTTTGGGAGGCTGAGACAGGAGAATCACGAGTTCAAAGCCAGCCTCAGCAATGGCAAGGCGCTAAGCAACTCAGTGAGACCCTGTCTCTAAATAAAAATACAAAATAGGGCTGGGGATGTGGCTCAGTGGTCGAGTACCCTTGAGTTCAATCCCCAGTACCACCAAAAAAAAAAAAAAAAGGTTTTTGATATACCTATTACTTAAGACTTTCCAATGTTATCTATTGACCAGATAATGGATTCTGAAAACCATTAAGTCATCCTGAGATCACTACACTGATATCATCTCTACATACCTTCTCATGCCTAGCCCTCACCAAGTATACTTTAAAAGAAAAGCCAGGAACCCCAAAATATGTCTCTCACTCTCAAGGTGGCCTGCATTCTCTCCTGAATGCATATTCCTTGCTTTTTAAAATAAATCTCCGTGGCTCTACTGACACATTTTGAAATTCTTTCCCATCATGTATGCCAAGAACCCTGCTTGTCCTGAGTGGAGTTCCTCCCCACATCTGAAAACACAGAGCTACACACCCAAGCACTAAAAATCTTCAAAAATTTCTTGCACCAAAGATCTAGGCCAACCTCAGCAACTTAGTGAGAGCCTCTCTTGAAAGACAAAAATAAAAAGGACTAGGGTGTAGCCCAGTGTCAAAGTGCCCTGAGTTCAATCTCCAGTGGGGGTACAGGTGGGAGTTCCATTAACAGTTGAGTGACTATGTCTAAATTTGCTTAAGAACCCTTTTTTTTTTTTTAAAGTGCTAGGGACTGAATCCATGTCTCGTGCATCCCAGGTACCTGCTCCACTACTGACCTACACACCCAGCCTCCAGAACTCCAGTTTTATGCCCATTTATGACTGTTGGCACAATATGTCTCTTTCAAACATATTCCATTTGAATCATTATAGGAGCTAAGGGTACAGACTATGATACATCTACAAAATGTAGTTCCTCAAAGATAAAGCTGTTGTAATTTTTTTTAAAAAGGAGTTCAAAACTGATAATAGAATGATTTCTTGACACATTATGTTTTTTTATTAAAAAACAAGGGTCTCTTGGGGCTGGGGTTATGGCGCAGTGGTAGCGTGCTCGCCTACCACGCGTGAGGCACTGGTTCGATCCTCAGCACCACATAAAAATAAAATAAAGATATGCTGTCCACCTACCAAAAAAAAAACAAAAAAAAAAAAAACAAGGGTCTCACACACATATGTGACCATGTCAAAATTAAAAACCTGAGCATCAGCCGGACATGGTGGCACACACCTATAATCCCAACACTTTGGGAGGCTGAGACAGGAAAATCGCAAGTTCAGGGTGCTAAGCAACTCAGTGAGACCCTGTTTCTACATAAAACACAAAATAGGGGTGAGGATGTGGCTCAGTGGTCAAGTACTCCTGAGTTCAATCCCCAGTACCAAAATAAAACACCTGAGCATCACCAAAGTGTGGTGATGCATGCCATAGTCCTAGCTACTGAGAAGGCCGAGTCGGAAGGATCACTTGAGTCCAGAAATTCCAGGCCAGCCTGGGAAACACAGCAAGACTCAATCTCAAAAAAAGATAGAAAAAGAAAAGCTTGTGCATCAAATGACACAACATAGTGAAAGGCAACCTACAAAACTGGAGAAAATATACACAAATCATGTATGTGGTAAAAGTTTCATATCAAGAATGCATAAAGAGCCGGGCGCGGGGGCTGGGATTGTGGCTCAGTGGTAGAGCGCTTGCCTCGCACGCGTGAGGCACTGGGTTCAATTCTCAGCACCACATAAAAATAAATAAACATATTGTGTCCATCTACAACTAAAAATATATTTAAAAAAAAAAGAGCCGGGCGCGGTGGCTCACGCTTGTAAACCCAGCACTTTGGGAGGCTGAGACAGGAGAATCGTGAGTTCAAAGCCTGCCTCAGCAATGGCGAGGCGCTAAGCAACTCAGTGAGACCCTGTCTCTACATAAAAACACAAAATAGGGCTGGGGATGTGGCTCAGTGGTCGAGTGCCTGAGTTCAGTCTCCAGTACCAAAAAAAAAAGAATGCATAAAGAGCAAGGCATGGCAGTGCACACCTGAAGTTCCAGAGACTTGGAAGTCTGTGACAGGAGGATCACAACTTCAAGGCCAGCCTAGGCAACTTAGCATGACTGTGTCTCAAAAAATAAAACAGGACCGGGGATATAGCTCAGTGGTCCCCTAGGTTCAATCCCCAGTACCAAAAAGCAAAATAAAAACAAAACACACACACAAGGAGAGTGAGATCTGGGGGATGTGGCTCAGTAATAAACCACTTGCCTAGCATATGCAGCCCTGGGTTGAATCCACAGCACTGCCCCCCCCCCCAAAAAAAAAAAAACTTTCCCTTTTCATGTTGTTTGGTTTGTTTTTTTTTTTTAGTTGTAGATGAACAAAATATCTTTATTTATTTTTATGTGGTGCTGAGGATCGAACCCAGTGCCCCATGCATGCGAGGCAAGCGCTCTACCACTGAGCCATAATCCCAGCTCCTGTTTCTAGGTTTTTTTGCATTACAACCTCAGCATACAAATGAATTATGCCGCCAGGCCCAAAAACTATTTTACAAAAAACTGCTAATAAGTGTATGCAAATAACAGAATTCGAAGACCTCCAATGACACAAATGGCTCAGCCAACAATCATCAGCCATTAGGTGAAAAATGTGAAGAACAGGGTATTTGCATGATGCCAATGTTATCACCCTACACATCAAATATAATTGCAAAGGGGAAAATATACCCGTTCAATGAAAGAATCTGGTGGACACCATACTAACCAAGTAAATTTAGCATTATAAATACTAAGGCACTCTGGCAGTCCCAGCCACCTTATTAAGGGATCACTAGAAGTTGAACCAGACACTCTGTCTTTCCTGATGTAATGCCATGTAAATTGCCTATCATCACCTGTGAGTGTTTTTTTTCCTTTTTTATGGCACTGGGTAATGAATCCAGGGACATCCTATCATTGAGCCAAATGCCTCAATAGCTGAGATTACAGGACTGACCCACCACATCTAGCTACCTATACAGTTGTTTTTGGTTTTTTGGTGGTACCAGGGATTGCACCCAGGGCTTTATACATGCTGGTCCAGCACTTTATCACTGAGCTACATCCCCAGCCTCTATGAAATTTTAAATGCTAAAAACATCTGAGCTAAATTTAACAAACATTTCTATATCATAATCTCAGCTGCCCAGGAGGTTGACGCAGGAGGATCATAAATTCCAAGCCTGCTGGGAAAATCCATGAGACCCTCTCTCAAAAAAATGGTTTTTAAAAGGCTGGGGATGTGGGTCTGGGCTTGTGACTCAGTGGTAGAGCACTTGCCTTGCACGCGTGAAGCACTGGGTGCGATCCTCAGCACCACATACAAAACACATACATAATAAAATAAAGGATTAAAAAAAAAAAAAAAAAGGCTGGGGATGTGGATCAGTGGTGAAGCACTTGCCTAGTCCAAATGCAAAAAAAAAAAAAAAAAACCCGAAACAACTTGAGGACTGATTTCCAGTTTATAAGAAATAAAACAGAGAAAAAAGTTTAGATAATATTTTAAGCACATAATCAAAAAATCCCAAAATGTGAAGTTTGTTTTTTTGAAGAAACAGAATCACGCCATGCTGCCCACAAATTCTTAGGCTCAGGCATCTCCTGAGATGCCTGTAATCCCAGTGGCTTGGGAGGCTGAGGCAGGAGGACCGCAAGTTCAAAGCCAAGCAAATTCTCAGCCTTCCGAAGAGCTGAGACTACAAGTGCACTCCACCGTGCCCCACTAATGTGGAACTTTTTCTTTTTAATACTTTTTTAGTTGTCAATGGACTTTGATTTTATTTATTTTTATGTGGTGCTGAGAATTAAAACCCCAGTGCTTCACGCCAGGCAAGCACTCCACCACTGAGCCACAACCCCAGCCCTTTCTTATTTTCATTTTGTTACTGGGGATTGAACCCTGGGCGCATAATCACTGAGCCACAACCCCAGCCCCTTTTATTTAGAGACAGGATCTCTATAAATTGCCTCAAAGTTGCGATCCTCCTGCCTCAGCCTCCCCATTTCCTGGGATTACAGGCATGGGTCACCCACCATACTCATGCTGAAATATGTTTTTAAAAGATGTTACTAAATGGGTGTTGGGGTTGTGGCTCAGTGGTAAAGTGCTTTGCCCAGCTGTGTGAGGCACTGGGTTCACTCCTCCGCACCATATAAAAATATAAACAAAATTGTGTCCATCTACAACTAAAAATATTTTTTTAAAATATGTTGCGGGGCTGGGATTGTAGCTCATTGGTAGAGTGCTTGCCTCACATGCGTGAGTCACTGGGTTCAATCCTCAGCACCACATAAAATAATAAATGAATAAAATAAAGACTGTCATTCTACAACTAAAAAAATATTTTAAAAAAAAGTTGCTATAGGAGCTGGAGTTCAATGAAATAGCACTAGCTCCAAGAAGTGTTTCCTAAAATATTAAAAGAAGAACCAGCCAGGCGCGATGGCACACTCCTGTAATCCCAGTACTTTGGGAGAGAGAGACAGGAAAAATCACAAGTTCAAAGTCAGCCTCAGCAATGTCAAGGCGCTAGGCAACTCAGTGAGACCCTGTCTATAAATAAAACACAAAATAAGTCTGGGGGATGTGGCTCTATGGTTGAGTAGCCCCTGAGTTCAATCCCCAGGACCCAAAATAAAGAAAGAAAAAAGAACGAACGAACCAGCATACCTGAAAATACCAGCATTTCAAATGGTGGTGATGGAGTAGTATACAGGATTAAAGCAAAACTGCTAAATATTAGTTAACGGTTAAATCTAAACACGAGGTATATGGGTGTTCATCATACTATTCATCCATTTTTCCACACATTTGAAATTTTTCATAATATGAAATTGGAAAGTTACCATAATATCTCACCAAAAAAAAATGCTCCTTAAAAGTATCTTACTAGTGCTGGGCATGCTGGTATATACTACTCTGGAAGCTGACAGAAGGATCACAAGTTCAAGGACAACCTGGGCAATTTAGTGCGATCCAGTCTCAAAAACATGAAGTATCCTACTAAGTAAGTGGAACAGCAAACAGAGAAGAGATCAGGTGCCTTTAATAACAAATTCAATCTGAGACAGTTTTGCATTTAACCCATTCAAGGACCTGCTTCTATTGAAGAAACGGTTAAGTACTATGGGACACAAATCTACAGAAGGCATTTACACAGACTTCAGATTGACTAAAGAGACAAGTTAAAAGTAAAGGAAAAGTCAATGCAATAAGATTTAGCTAGATTTTGAAAAACGAATAAAATATATGAACAAGTTGTCTGAAAGGAGGAGACAACCAGCAAGAATTAGCCCAAGCAAAAGTCAAAGTACAAGCTGGGCAGAGTGGTGCATGCCTGTAATCCCAACACTTTCAGAAGCTGTGACAGGAGAATTTTGAGTTCAAAGCCAGCCGCAACAATGGCAAGGCACTAAGCAACTCCATGAGACCCTGTCTCTAAATAAAACACAAAACAGGGCAGGGGATGTGGCTCAGTGGTTGAATACCCCTGAGCTCAATCCCTGATACAAAAAAAAAAAGGCAAAGTACAGCAATACATCAGAAATAAACCAGGTCAGTGTGAAATACGGATCCCTGTAGAGTCACCAGGGGAATTTTTATAGAAAACTCATTCATCCTTCAATTATAATGTCTTAAAAATACAAAAATAAAACACTATGGTATCTGTCTTCAAAAAATTCATGAAGACTCGGGCTCACGCCTGTAATCCCAACACTTAGGGAGGCTCAGACAGGAGAATCGCGAGTTCAAAACCAGCCTCAGCAAGGGCGAGGCACTAAGTAACTCAGTGAGACTCTGTCTCTACATAAAACACAAAATAGGGATGGGGATGTGGCTCGGTGGTCGAGTACCCCTGAGTTCAATCCCCAGCACCAAAAAAAACCCAAAAAACCCTGTCTCAAAATTTAAAAAATTAGCCAAGCACAGTAGTGCATGCCTGTAATCCCAGCGGCTTAGGAGGCTGAGGCAGGAGGACCGCAAGTTCAAAGCCAACCTCGGCAAAAGCAAGGTGCTAAACAACTCATTGAGACCTTGTCTCTAAATAAAATAGAAAATAGGGCTGGGGATGTGGTTCAGTGGTCGAGTGCCCCTGAGTTCAACCCCAGTACCAAAAACAAACAAACAAACCAGTTTTTTAAATTAAAAAAGAAAAGAAAAGCCGGCGCAGTGGCTCAAGCCTGTAATCCCAGCACTTAGGGAAGCTGAGACAGGAGAATCGCAAGTTTAAAGCCAGCCTCAGCAAGGGCAAGGCACTAGGCAACTCAGTGAGACCCTGTCTCTACATAAAACACAAAATAGGGCTGGGGATGTAGCTCAGTGGTCGAGTGCCCCTGAGTTCAATCTCCAGTACCAAAAAAGAAAAAAGAAAGAAAGAAAGAAAATGATTTCACCAAGTAAATTTCAGTCACAAAAAGAGGAAAATATGAAAATTTACTGAAAGCCTACTATATATTTTAGGCAGTCTCACCTTTGAGGTATCATAATTAACATTTTTATATATAACGAAACCGAAGCTCAGAGAGATTACATGACCCAATATAAAAAAGCTAATTTAGGGCTGGCTGGGTGGTATGGCTCAATGGTAGAGCACACACTTGGCATGGGTGAGACTCTGGGTTCAATCCACAGGAATAACAGAAAGAAGTTTAGTCCTGAGCCTGGCATTCAAACCTAGGTGGTCGGCTGCTACTGAAACCCATGATGCTTTTTTTTCAATGCTACCCAGCTCTGGGGATTAATAAGTAATCAAATTGTGAAAATACAGTATAACAAAAACTTTATGAAGTCAGTTAACTCTACTAGAAAGTTATTAAAATGCTTAAGGGGCAGAAGGATCATGTTCTATGGATCATGTGCTAAAGAGCTTCTGTGTCTAGGATTAGTATAAACAGTTTGTAATGCAAAGAGAAAAGTCACCAAAGAAAAAACATTCAAGCCGGGGTGGCGCGAGCCTGTAATCTCAGCACTTAGGGAGGGTGAAACAGGAGAATTGCAAGTTCAAAGCCACCCTCAGCAAGGGCGAGGCACTAAGCAACTCAGTGAGACCCTGTCTCTACATAAAACACAAAATAGGGCTGGGGATGTGGCTCAGTGGTCCAGTAGCCCTGAGTTCAATCTCCAGTACCGAAAAAAGAAAAAAAGAAAAAACATATTCAAGAGCAAAGTTTTAAACCTAAACCATTGATAATAACAAAAGACAACACTTTTCATTTTTTGGTACCGGGGCACTCAAACACTGAGCCACACAGTGGCAGGATCTCACTTAAGTTGCTGAGGACCTTGCTAAACTGCCGAGCCTGGCTTTGAACTTGCAATCCTCCTGCCTCAGCCTTCCTAGCCTCTGTAAAGACAAGCACCACCACACCTGGTCAAAGATAATATTTCTAAGTATTAAAACTATGGTCAGGCAACTTGTCACACAATATATTTCAGCAACAAACTTTCAACTGTTTCAAGAGAAGAGAACATTTCTTACCAGCAACTTTCAACACACACGAAATTCTTAAAATAAAGTTTTGTAGAAAACTAATTTGAAAGCTATGCTTGTTTAAATAATTTTTATGATATTTAAATATTTTGATAATGAAGATTTCTAACATGAGGACTCCAACTAAGTAATGCTATCTTTCCTAAAAAATATTGTAAAATTCCAAATATTTTGCTAAGTAACCTCAAAAAGATTAAATAAATACATTCATAAGTGAAAAACTTTTTAAAATATCTGTTGTAGTTAGTTATAAAGCTTTACTACAAGCCAGGCTCAGCGGCGCACACCTGTAATCCTAGCACTTTGGGAGGCTGAGACAGAAGATTGTGAGTTCAAAGCCAGCCTCAGCTATAGCGAGGTGCTAAGCAACTCAGTGAGACCCTGTCTCTACATAAAACATAAAATAGGGCTGGGGATGTGGTCTCAGTGGTCGAGTGCCTCTGAGTTCAATCCCCAGTACCCCCTCGCCCCAAACAGATAGGTGTCCAGTCAGGCAAGGTGGCATGCACCTGTAATCCCAGCAACTCCAGAGGCTGAGGCAGGAGGATCCAAGTTCAAAGATGGCCTCAGCAACTTAGTGAGGCCCTAAGTGACTAAATAAAATATAAAAAGGACAGAGGATGTAGCCCAGTGGTTAAGTGCCCCTGGGTTCAATCCCCAGTGCCAAAAGAAAAGGGAAAGATGGGTGTCAAATGTAATTAAGGGCTGGGGTTGTGGCTCAGTGGCAGAGCACTTGCCTTGCATGTGTGAGGACCTGGGTTCGAGTCTCAGCACCACATATAAATAAATGAATAAAATAAACATCTATCAACAACTAAAAAAATATTTTAAAAAATGTAATTAAGATTAGGAAAAGAAAAATGATACTAGGGGAACGTTTTATTTCAAATAACGGTCACTAAGGGTTTTGCTTGAATTAAATAGATCTATCATTACACCACGTTCACAAGCATAAAATACTGGGTGCAATAGATCTACAGAGTGTACTTAAAAGCAATGCTTCCAAGAAGCGTGCCTTTCAGCCTAAGCTTTTTGTTCCTATGTGGTCTTCTAAAGTTCTGAACAGTTAGCTTAATGACATCTGTGTAGGAACTATTTAAAATATGCTTGAGGGGCTGGGGATATGGCTCAGTTGGTAGAGTGCTTGCCTCGCACGCCCAGGGCCCTAGGTTCAATCCCCAGCACCACAAAGGGGAAAAAAGGCTTGATAGGCTTTCTACAAGTAACCAGGAATTCTGATTTGATTTAAACAGATCCAACTGCTGAATTCCCTGTTGACACACCTCCTTCTCCGTATTCCGGAAGAGCCACTAACCACAAGGGCTACAACCAAGTATCAACATTTATTTTCGTTTCTTTTTTTCCCCCCGTTTCTTTCTTTCTTTAAAACAGGCTAGCCAGTGGCGCCTTATAATCCCAGCTACTCGGGATGCAGAGGATCGCGAGTTTTGAGACCAACCTGGGCTTCACAGGGAAAACCCTGTCTCAAAAGCAAAACAATGCAAAAACAAGAATGCTTTCTTAAATAGGATAAACAAGTTTCCAGAAAGCAATTTAACATTGAAGACAGGGAGGGAGTTATGAAAAGGACATATGTAGGGAATATAATCTAAAGCAAACCAAATACGAATATAAACATTCTGAAGAAGCAGGGCTTTGCCTGTCAAGCTATGGCCTTTATCCCGGTAACAAACACCGAATTCAAGCCACAATAACACCAAGGCTAAACCTTCCGCTGTTTTATGGGCTTCACATTAACTTCTTGCGAACCTTCATCAACCAACCACTCAAACCACACTCCATTCGACTCCCGACCCACCTCCTTCCATTCCCGTTCAAAATATGAGTTTAAACGCGCTTCCCTCCTCCAAACTTCACGTCTTCATGCCTGCCTTACCTACGTCCTCTCCATCGCCACCGGCCCCAAGGCAGGGCCTTACTTTCACCATGCCCTCCTTCCCCAGCCGGCCTTAAACCTCCAGTCCCCGCCCCAGAGGTTCAAATTTGCCCCAATCAGCCCTCTCGATATTGGTCCTCCCAGCTCCTCCAACCTGTCCCTGGGAGCCCCTCCAGTCCCTCAAAGCACGCAACGGCCGAGCCTGAAAATGGCGGAGAGTGCTGCCGCCTACTGCAGGCGAGCGGTCCCACGCCACCACTGCACTCACCGTCTGGCGTTGAGCAGAGCTCCTAACGGCGAGCGAAGCGTTCGTCTTCACAGTTGGGAACGTCTCTACTCTCCAGCCTCCTTCCTCCTCCCCTCTCAATCCCTCTCCTCCAAAAGTGCAGCCGCCATCTTCCCCAATGAGCCACCGAGCGCACGTCCTTGCGTCATCACGCACAAGCGTACGGCCTACGTCACTCACGCCTAAGCCGCTAACTCTGTAGTGCTCGATCTGCGCATGTACCTAGATGAGGGGCTGGGCCAGGCCCGGGTACTCCCGCGGCTTAGCGTGAGTCTCCTTTGTTGGGCTAAGAGCGTCCGAGCTAGTTCCCAGAGGGCGAATGATGAGGAGGTGGAGGTGGGGAAGAGGACTTTCACAGTTCTGATACGTTTCAGGTCGTGAGGCAGCCTGTATGCTTTCAAAAACACTACGTTTTCCAAAATTTGTTATTTATTCAGAGACGGATACGGTGCCTATTTGACCAAGCCCTCCAAGAGTCAAATTATGGGCAAGGCGCTTAATCTTGCTAATTTTGTGTCTTTCCTTGTGTTTCCTGAAAACATGTAGCAGAATCAGGCACACGATTAGTGTTCACGCATTACCCGATACAAACCGCGCCTCTAGATTATTTTCTTGCCTCAGGAGACCACGTGAGAAAAATAGCCTTATGGTACAACCATTTTGGAAAACTTATTTTATCGTGCTAATTAATGCTAAATATGCTCACCCTACGACCCAGAAATTCCATTCCAAGAGGTAAGAGTGCATTCTTCCACCAATGTTCAAGAATGTTTACAGGACCTTTATTCATAATAAACAAAAACTGGTAACCCAAATGTGTTTGTGTAGTTGAATGGGTAAATTGCGGTATAGTCCTACAGCAAACTTCTAGATAGCAATAACGAAGAACTGAGCGGGGCGAGGTGGCTCAAGCCTGTAATCCCAGCATTTAGGAAGGGTGAGACAGGAGAACCGCGAGTTCAAAGCCAGCCTCAGCGAGGGCGACGCACTAAGCAACTCAGTAAGACCCTGTCGCTACATAAAACACAAAATAGGGCTGGGGATGTGGCTCAGTGGTCGAGTGCTCCTGAGTTCAATCTCCAGTACCAAAAAAAGAAAGAAAGAACGAACGAACTACTGATGAATGCAGCAACCTAGATGAATATGACATGCTGTTAACTCAGGCACCCTGCATGATTTCATTTTTTTGTTTGTTTGTTTGGTCCCGGGATTGAACTGGGGCACCCAACCACTGAGCCACATCCCCAGCCCTATTTTGTACTTTTTACTTAGAGACACTGGGTTGGGTGTCGCTGAATTACTTAGCGTCTTTCGTTTGCTGAGGCTGGCTTTTGAACTCAGAATCTTCCTGCCTCAGTCGCTCGGGTTTATAATTTCATTGTTATAGTTAAGAATACAGCTTGCCGGGCGCGGTGGCTCAAGCCTGTAATCCCAGCACTTAGGGAGGCTGAGACAGGAGAATCGCGAGTTCAAAGTCAGCCTCAGCAATGGCGAGGCACTAAGCAACTCAGAGAGACCCTGTCTCTACAAAAAGCACAAAATAGGGCTGGGGATGTGGCTCAGTGGTCGAGTACCCCTGAGTTCAATCCCCAGTACCCCCCCCCAAAAAAAAAAAAAAAAAGAATACAGCTGTACAAGCCGGGCGCAGTGGCGCACTCCTGTAATTCCTGCACTTTGGGAGGCTGTGACAGGAGAATCGTGAGTTCAAAGTCAGCCTCAGCAAGGGTGAAGCGCTAAGTAACTCAGTGAGACCCTGTCTGTACATAAAACACAAAAGAGGGATGGAGATGTGGCTCAGTGGTCAAGTGCCCCTGAGTTCAATCCCCAGTACCAAAAAAAGAGAGAGAGAGAGAGAGAATACAGTTGTGCAGCCAGGCGCAATGGCGCAAGACTGTAATCCCAGCACTTTGGGAGGATCACGAAAGGAGGATCACGAGTTCAAAGCCAGCCTCAGCAACAGCAAGTTGCTAAACCATTTAGTGAGACCCTGTCTTTATATAAAACACAAAATAGGGCTGGGGATGTGGCAAAGTGGTCGAGTATCCCTGAGTTCAATCCCTGGTGCCAAAAAAAAAAAAAAAAAAAAGTACAGCTGGGCGCAGTGGCGCACGCCTTGTAATCCCAGCAGCTCCTGGAGGATTGCCAGTTCAAAAGCCAGCTCAGTAATTTATCAAGGCACTCAGCAACTCAGCCAGGCTCTATTTCTAAGTAAAGATATTTAAAAAGAGCTAGGGATGTGACTCAGTGGTTAAGCACCCCTAGGTTCAATCCTCAGTACCAAAACAAACAAACAAACAAAAAACACCAGTATAAATCGGCTGCGGTGGCGCACACCTGTAATCCCAGCATTTTCGGAGGCTGAGACAGGAGAATCCCAAGTTCAAAGCCAGCCTCACCAAGGGCGAGGTGCTAAGCAACTCAGTGAGACTGTCTCTAAATAAAAACCCAAAATAGGGCTGAGGATGTGACAGTGGTCAAGTACCCCTGAGTTCAGTTCCCAGTACCAGAAAAAAACAAAAACAAAAAACACCAGTATAGTTGAGAATACAATTTCAGGCAAGTAAGGTGGCTCAGAAACTCGGGAGGCTGAGGCAGGAGGATACCAAATTCAGAGCCAGTCTCAACAATTTAGAGAGGCAACTTAGTGAGACACTGTCTCAAAATAAAAAAAGAAATGGGCTGGGGATGGTGGCTCGGTAGTAAAGTGCCCCTGGGTCCAGTGCCCCTGAGTTCAATCCCTGGTACCCCCCTAAAAAAAATAGAACTTCAAAACAAGCAAGTTGTTGCCTAACATTTGGAAGGTAATTTGATTGTATTAATCAAGAATGTTGAAAATATTTATTACTATTTACACTATAATACTAATTTAAAAGTCCATCCTAAGGATAGTCTCAAAATTATAAGGAACTTTTGTGTACAGACCTTTCATTAAGGTATTATTGAGGGTTGGTATGTAGCTCAGTAGTTGCCTGGTATGCCTGAGGCCTAGGGTTCCATCCCTAGCACCAAAAAAAAAAAAAAAAAAAAAAGTTACTGATGATAGCAAAAAATAGTGGAAACACAAATGCAATAGCAGACAATAGTTAAATAGTGGCACATTTATACAATAGAATATTATGCAGACGTTACAAAGTATCTTTACCAAGTTTTTATGATAACATTGGAAATACCTGTAATCTCATTCTGTATATTTGCCTGCAAATATCTAAGGCAGTATATTAAAATGATAAGATGAGGAGCTGAGGTTGTGGCTCAGTGGCAGAGCGCTTGCCTCGCATGTGTGAGGCACTGGGTTTGATCCTCAACACCACATAAAAATAAATAAACAAAATAAAGACACTGTATCCATGTATAACTAAAAAAATATTTAAAATAAAATGATAAGATGAAGCACAACTGTTTTCTTAGGTACTATACATATTTTGTTTTTGTAATCACAGGGGAAAGGAAGCATGTTTTAAAAGCAATAACAGATTACTGACAATGTATGTTAAATCATTTGTTAGCCAGGCGCGGTTGCGCATGCCTGTAATCCTAGCACTTTGGGAGGCTGAGACAGGAGAATCCTGAGTTCAAAGCCAGCCTCAGCAACAGTGAGATGCTAAGCAACTCGGTGAGACCCTGTCTCTACATAAAACATAAAATAAGGCTGGGGATGTGGCTCAGTGGTCAAGTACCCCTGATTTCAATCCCCGGTACCAAAAAAAAAATTGTTATTAGGGGCTGGGATTGTAGCTCAGCGGTAGAGCGCTTGCCTCACATGCGTGAGGCCCTGGGTTCGATCCTCAGCACCACATACAAAGCAATAAAATAAAGACATTGTGTCCATCAACAACTAAAAAAATATTTAAAAAAAAAATTGTTATTAAATGTACCTCCTTATGACCAATTACAATACACTATGCCCTGTTCATTAATATATCACACTTCAGAGTTTTTTTTCTTTTAATTTTTCCATGTTTGAACTCAGAACCCATCAGACATTATTAATAAGTACCAGAATTCCCCACCTCCCCAGGTGTCAAGAATTTAACTTTTACTCCCTCAATTCCAGGAAGGCTGGGATTATCATAAATTTAGAAGCAAAAAGCAAAGTTTTTATCCAGGCTAGGATATGCAAGTATGCCTATCCCTTAAGAGTATGGTGATGATGGAGTGGGAGAAAGAGGGCTGGGGGCGCTGGGGTTGTGGCTCAGCAATAGAGCGCTCGCCTAGTGTGAGTGAGGCACTGGGTTCTGTCTTCAGGACCACATACGAGTTAATAAATAAAAATAAAGCTATTTTAAAAAAGAGAGAGAGATGGATGGTATGAAACAACCCATAACTCAGTCAACAAAAGACCTATTCATGCCACAAGTAGCTACTGCCCTGCATTTCTCCTAACTCTGGCACAAAATAAAGCAGACCTCAAGGAGTCTCTCACAGTGGAAGACACAGAAAATTCCAGTTCCTCATCTTAAGTGTAGGACATGATGACAGAAAACCTGAAAGCAAGGCAGAAAACCTTGATAGAAGATAGGATTCTCATAGGGTGAAGGTGGGAAAGGCAAGGAAGATGATCCTAAGGAGACCACCTATAAATTAGGTTAAGGGGAGTTAGGGCTGAAGATATAGCTCAGTGATAGAGTGCTTGCCTAGCATGTACAAGGCCCTGTATTCAAATCCTCAAGCATCACAAAAATAAAAATAAGGTAAGGTAGAAAATTGCCAAGCACCTGGGCACAGTGAACATGGAGGTTGAAGCAGGAGAACTATAAGGCCACCTTCAGCAACTTAGTGAGACTGTGTCTCAAAATTTTTAAAAAAAAAACATAAAACATAAAAAGGACTGGGGATGTAGCTCAGTGGTAAAGTGCCCCAGGGTTCAATCCACAATAATAAAAAAATAAAAAAAAAAAAAGAAAGAAAGAAGAAAAACTAAGTGACAAGCAAGCTGGTTGGTTCCTAGGAATAATGAGTGGGTTTTTTTTGTTTTTTGGTACCAGGGATTGAACTCAGGGGCACTCACCCACTGAGCTACATCCCCAGCCCTATTTTTTGTGTTTTATGTAGAGACAGGGTCTGAGTTGCTTAGCACCTTGCCATTGCTCAAGCTGGCTTTGAACTCACGATTCTCCTGTCTCAGGCTCCCAAAGTGTTGGGATTACAGGTGTGTGCCACCTTGCCTGGCTTGAAGTGTCCTTGAAAATTCTTAAAATATGCTGAATTGGAGGGACAATCTAATCAAGGATAAAAGCCTATGGTTTACTGTCTGTAATATTTTTTTTAGTTGATTAGAAGATAGAACCTTTTAAACACACTACAAGTATGCTATCAGCTATATTCTGTATTTTATAAAATTTTTTTTAAAAGTGCTCTACTCTTAGGTGGGTGCAGTGGCTCAAGCCTGTAATCCCAGCACTTAGGGAGGCTGAGACAGGAGAATCTTGAGTTCAAAGCCAGCCTCAGCAAGGGCAAGGCTCTAAGCAACTCAGTGAGACCCTGTCTCTACATAAAACACAAAATAGGGCTGGGGATGTGGCTCAGTGGTCGAGTGACCCTGAGTTCAATCTCCAGTACCAAAACAAAACAAACAAAAGTGCTCTACTCTCCTCCCACAAAAAAATTCTTTTTCAATGGAACCAAAGCCAGATGTGGTAACATAGGCCTATAATCACAGCCTCTTGGGAGGCTGAGGCCAGCTTTGAAAATACAAGGCAAGTCCTAGCAATTTAGTGAGATCCTGTCTCAAAAAATTAAAAAGAGCTCCTAGACAAGTTGGCACATGCCTGTAAACCCAGCAGCTTGGGAGGCTGAGGCAGGAGGATCATGAGTTCAATGCCAGTCTCAGCAACTTAGCAAGGTCCTAACCAATTTAGCAAGACCCTATCTCTAATTATATTTTAAAAAGGACTGGAGATGTGGTTCAGTGTTTACATGCCCTGGGTTCACTCTCCAGTACCAAAAAAATTTAAAAGGGCTGGAGATGTAGCTTAATGGAAAAAGAGGAAGGAAGGAAGGAAGGAAGGAAGGAAGGAAGGAAGGAAGGAAGGAAGGAAGGAAGGGAGGGAGGGAAGAAGGCAAGGAATTGTTATAGTTTAATTGTTATAGAGACTTAAAAGACTGAAGCCAAAATTCTCCAAAGAAGTCACATCTATATTAAGAATTCTGGATTCTGGACTGGGTGTACCTCAGTGGTAAAGTGCTTGCGTAGCATGCTCCAGGTCCTAGATTCAACTCCCAGTCTCCATCCCCTCAAAAAGATAAAATAAAAAATAAAATCCTAGCCGGGCACGGTGGCGCAAGCCTGTAATCCCAGCACTTAGGGAGGCTGAGACAGGAGAATCGCGAGTTCAAAGCCAGCCTCAGCAAGGGTGAGGCGCTAAGCAACTCAGTGAGACCCTGTCTCTACATAAAACACAAAATAGGGCTGGGGATGTGGCTCAGTGGTCAAGTGCCCCTGAGTTCAATCCCCAGTACCAAAAAATAAAAATAAAAATAAAAATAAAATCCTGCAGACTGTTTGGACCTCAGCTGATAGAACATGGTGATTGAACATGTGCATGTCTATGTCTAGAGCTAAAATTATCTTGGGACAATCAGGTCCTTTGGAAAGTCTTTTTTCTTTTCTTTTCCCTTTCATTGCTGGGGATCAAACCCAAGGCCTTAACCTCCTGGAATGTATAGGTAAGCTTGACCACTAGCCTCCACCAAAACTGAAGCTAAGAATTCTATAATATCTAGCCGGGCGCGGTGGCTCACGCTTGTAATCCCAGCACTTAGGGAGGCTGAGACAGGAGGATCGCGAGTTCAAAGCCAGCCTCAGCAATGGCGAGGCACTAAGCAACTCAGTGAGACCCTGTCTCTACATAAAAAACACAAAATAGGGCTGGGATGTGGCTCAGTGGACAAGTGCCCCTGAGTTCAGTCCCTGGTGCCAA